>JAVMSB010000332.1:0-12227 GCA_031761475.1 Penicillium pancosmium | reverse complement strand
CCGGAACTTACGGTAGACAGCAGTAAATAAGGGGAAATCCTCCTCTTGTCCCTGCTTCTTCAAGAAGCTGTTGACCTCGGCAGCTGTGAGAGTGCCTTGCAGCGACTGGCCGTTGAGCTCATCCTTTTCGATCTGCTCAATAGACTGGTTGCGCTCAACACTGTACTTGGCGCAACGGAAGTTACGGCCACCGCTGGAGCTGGTAATCAAATCGGCGACACCGGCACTCTCATCGGTAAATGTCCGCTGGTCAATGGTGGCTCCGAAGAACTTGTCACCAAATCGAACCATCTCCATCAGACCGACACGCATCACAGCAGCCTTGGCGTTGTCACCCCAGCCCATGCCCACAACGAAGCCAGCGGCCAGCGCGACAACGTTCTTCAAGGCACCACTGATAGAAACACCAGCGACGTCATTCACTACCCGAACATGGAAGTAGGGGCGGTGGAAGAGAGACTTCAGGATGTTGTGGTCAATGGGTGGGTAGTCCGAGGGCAGCGCTTGGAGCTTGACATTGGACAAGTTGCCAGAAACGTCTTTGTGCTCAAACTCGACCAGGTTGACTTGGGAGCCCGAGGGCGAGGGGGCCTTGGAGTCCAGGTGAGGAGGGTCGTAGGCGACAGTGGTTTCGGACCACTTCTCCCTGGCCACCTCGTTGGCAATGTTTGCGCCGGACAGGGCACCGCAGTAGATGCCAAGAATCTTGCCGATGGTCTCGGAGAACAGGTTGATGCCGTGCTCGTTGACATCGACGCCCTTGATACAAGAGATACCACGGGCATAGGGCAGAATCTTACCCTTGATGGATTCACAGGTCTTGAGGATAAACTGATGGGGCAGGTTGAAAACAAGGATGGTGCTGTCCTTGACCGCGTCCTCCAGGGACGGGTTGGCATGAAGGTTGACCGGAAGCCTCACGCCAGGCAGATACTTGACGTTCTCGTGGGCCCGGTTGATCACCTCGGTCAACTTCTGGGGTCCGGGGTTCGCGGGGTCAAAGTTGGGCGAGTCCTTTGCGATCTCAACATTCTCCTCGAACACCCACATCTCTACCTTCTCCTCGAAGATGTCCGGGTTGCTAGCGGCATTCTCGGCGACAATTTTGGCGATGGCGCAGCCCCTGTGGGTGAGATCCCAACGTTAGTCTCAACGATTTCAACGATCTCAACGATCCCAAGGGAGGAGTAGCAGAGCACGGGAGAAAAGGGTAGGCCCATGTACTCGCGCCGCAACAAGTGGTGTCTCAAGGACAGGGACAGGGAAAGTGCCATAACAGGAACCGAAACAGAAACAAAGACAAGAAGCATACCAGTTACCGGAGCCGACCACGGTGATCTTGTGCTTGCGCTGATAAGGAGCGAGGGAACCCATGTTGGCGATACTCGTAGAAGTTGAACGTGAAGATGAAAATGATCTGCACGGGGAAGGTCTGGCGGGGAGAGCAGATTTAAAGGACGCTAGGGAAGCCGACGGCGACAGCAGCGGCGACGGGGGCAACCGGGGCAAATGGATCTGGAACCGGGTGGCTAGCGGCGACCGAGGCAGCGTGGACCTGTAACCCGCGCCAAAACCGAGAAGAGGAAGACGGGGGGAGAACATTCACGGCAGGTCCTCCAATGAGGAGCGACAGGAACAAAGATCGGGAACACAAACAATTGGAAAAATGGAGAAACAGCGTTATTTCTGATGTCACCGGTGAAGGGAGAGGATTCACCCGACCATTGTGGATCGAAGGTCACGTCACAGCGAGAATCTTTTAAGTCAATCCCAGTCAATCCCCGTGAATTATGAGGAAGTTTGGAAACTGGGTGAGTCAAAGTGGTAGGCGGTCACGTTGGACTTACCAATTTTCAGTGTTGATCCCACATGCTGTCCCATGCTCCACCTTTTCAACTCCCCCCCCTCCGTCCGGTTCTTTCTCGTCAGAGTACAGTACTCGTACTCACTTCCAGGTACTATGAAGGCGAAGACCGCGGGCAGACCTGCCCTCTCCGGGGATGATTTCCGAACCAGCAAGAGAGACAAGCGCCAGATCAAGCGTGCGACCCTCATATCCAAGATCGCAAAGAGTTCCAACAAAACTCCAAAACGCCGACGTGCCTCGAAAAAATTGGTCGCCAACCTCGAATCCCTCGCCGATGCCCTACCAGATGCTGCCGATGACTCCCACGATGCGGTCAGTCAAGTCAATGTCATCAAGCAAAATACCCTCCGTCATAAGCCCGGAGCCATGAAGCGTCGGGAGAAGCTGGAGAAGGTTGAGCGAGACCGATTCGCGAAAAACATGGCACAGATGTCCACTCTACCAACTCAATTCACACCGGCAGCTGAGAATACCGCCGTTGATGCCAATCCTACTGCGAACCGATGGTCAGCACTACGAAATTTCATCTCGCAAACAATGGAACAGCAACCCGTCTTCAAGACGAATCAATGATGCAACCGTGAAAGAATATGCATAAACTTCAAACCCAACCGCCTACACCCGACAACCCCTCCTCTCACCCACACACCACTCGCACGATATCCACGACCCGAGATGGTAGACGGCTAAGGGCTACCAAGTGGGCCACAATGCATGAGATGACGGATTGTAGGCCCGGTCCCCGTCTCGAGGCTGCCGGGCAGACCGGCTGCGTGATAGCTGAGGGCGTCCTGGAAACGGACACAGCGATATCACATTCTCTAAACCGGCCTTGCCTGGCTGGTTTATGATTATAAAATAAACTCCGCATATCGGCGGGGAACGCCTCCGGGCTATAGAATAGCCATATGAACACATTTGCTCTATGGTCAATAAACAAATGAAATAATATCCGACATCAAAGCGGGTTTCGTCTTTCCATCATGTTGTAGAAAAATGAGATTCGTTGCAATAAATTAGAGATCAGAGAAAATACATCATAAACACCAACACCACATTTGAGTCAGATACCACAACATTCTAGTCCAACTCTAAAAAGCCCACGTGCCTGGCTACTGTTCTAGGCTTTGACCTTGCATAGCCCGGCGTCATCCCAGTCCTCGCTGCCAACACCTTTGCGAGAAATAAACAAGCCCTTTGGATCCCATTTCTGTTTGATTTTGTACAGACGATGGTAATTCTCACCCCAAAATGCTTTCTGAAATCCAGGTTCATAGCCATTCGCCTCGTTCACGTAAGCACCCATCTGGTCCTCTCCTTCAACCGACCGCAGGATAGGAATTTCCACATCGGTCATGTTCTTGATCATAGCCTTCTGCTGCGCCAAGCTGGTATTTGCATCCCAGCCTCTACCAAATAACATGTGCGAGACTGTCTTCCGCCATGCTGGGTTGACCGCACTGTCGATATTTTGGTTAGCAGCGACAGCGGGACCGGCAACCACATGCCCGGTGAACGAAGAGAATGGATCCCAACGAATGCTCTTCCAGGCCTTTGTCAGCCGCTCTAGACCCCTATCTGATAACATCAAATCCCTGGAGAATAATCGCGAGACGAGCAGGGCGCTAAGGCTTCCAGTACTATCGGTATCTGACCCGGCGAGGAGGATTGTAAAGATCGTCGAGTTGACACTTGGAAATGGAATTGGCATAGAGTCAACCTTGACCCCTCCGATATTCCTCAGCTTGGTCTTCAATGGCTCGTATAACTTGGCGATCTCATTCACATCCGTCTTCTCTGGGAACATGAGCAAGGAAATAATGGTGGACACCGTGGTATTCTGGTCAATGGGCAAATTGGGGAGTCCAAAATAGTATCCAGAGCCCTTCGCGTCATTGAGTGATGGAAGAACTGCATGGAATGCACTAAAGGCGTCCCAGAACCGGGGATCACCACCCGTGGTGGTAATGTTGAAGTTGTATACAACAACTGGTGCCTCCGGGTGTGTACGGACAGTGGCACTTGTCACGACGCCAAATGTTCCTCCACCTCCACCTCGCAAGGCCCAGAAGAGATCCGAGTTTTGATAGGAATTAGCGGTGACAATAGTACCCTATGCGAATAGTCAGTTCTATTATTTCGGGTTTTATGATTGGACACTGTCTACTCACATTGGCAGTCACAACCTCAAACTCGAGTGCATTGTCCGATGCCAAACCCTTCCAGGCACCAAATGGACTATGTCCACCTCCTTGTATATATCCTCCGGCGGCACCCACGGTATGCGAAGATCCTGCAACCACCGTTCGATTGTGCTTTGCAACCGCAAGATATAGCTCGGGCAATTGCACGCCAGCCGACATAGTCACTGCAGGACCCTCACTTCTGCGATTGGGAGCACCCTTAGGGCTGAAGTCTTCCACTACTTTGATATCCTTCATTTCGTGCGTCAAGATCTGCAATGACTCTGGCGCCGTCGACCGGCCCAAAAAGTCGTGGCCGGTGTTTTTGATCGCAAGCCTTAGGTTGTGGGATTTTGCAAACAGGACGGCTTTTTGAACATGGAATTTGGTCTGAACCTTGGCTGAGTATAAGGAGATGCGACCCTGTCCACAGTTGCTGTTCCGAGGTGATTCGATATAGCATGTTTCATGATGCTCAGGCCATGCCTCCCAGTTCTCCCATTGTCCAGCGCCTGGCTGGGCTGAACGCCAGACCGAGTTTGTCCAAAGCTTAGTTGTGACATTGCATGCCTTTGCATCATATTCCATCGCATGACAGACTGATGCAACTGGTCGAACAGCTACCAAGTTGCCCTGTATCGTGCTGTTTAGCGTCGACCATTGCTGCTGCGTGGGCCAGCAGTTTTCATGTGGCCGACATCGACAACTTGAATGTTGAGGCTCTGGCACCACAATGGCAGCCACGGATAGTGAGAAGGAGAAGCAGAGAACTTGAATTTTCCAGTAAAAAAAGTTCATGTTGGGAATGATTTTGCTTTTACTAGTACCGAGGTAGTATCATGATCAGACGGAATGGTTTTCTGATCCATCCCTAACTTCATGTTTGGAATATATATACATTCGGCCTCGGTGGCAGTGCTTTGCCAAGGAAACTGACAGACATGCTAGATACGAGTTCATTTTATCAATTTAGACCTTAGAAGCTTCTGACCAGGGAAATAACAATACGAGATTACCGCATTGAGACGAATATTGCTTTCAAGGCTTAGGATTGCAGATCAGGTTCGTATTCGTGGGTTGAATGACATCAGCGCCTAAACGCAAAAGTAGACCCCGGGACCTCGCGAAATTGACCCAATTAGGAAATCCGACAGAGGGATTCTAGAATAAAGTGTTGTCCAGACGATGTGAGGACCGCACACAATGGAAAAAAAATGCATCAGCTCGTATCAGAACCGCCGATCCTTGCGTGATTCTGTGTTAGATTATTCCCAGTAACTGTACCATACACGGTAGTCGTGTCGATATAGTCATTTGAGGTAAATGGGCCCATGCAGTCAAGAAAAGACATTACCGGATTGACATAAGGGACAATACCCATCAACAATCGCCAGGGAAACCATTCGCAATGCGGTTACTTCACCGCAGCTGCTTTGGTGTATATTGAAGGGCAAACGCCGAACGTGCCGAGTGGGCAGGCACATCGACATCCCATGACTCAGCCCGATAAGATCACCTGCGGGGAAAGCTCCCTATCTGATCCCATCGCTTCCTCATCTCCAACTCGTACTTTGCGACACATCTCTTGTTCATTTTTGACCTAATATCTGCTCTGCAGTCTTCAGGACATGCTGTGGCGGCCTTCGCACCGTCGGGCACTAGCCTTGATTCGTCGGGAGGCTGTACGATCACACCGATGTCGGCCAGCACTATCATCCCTCGGCCAAAGACGCCTCCTCACCAGCTCTTCAGCAAGTTTCCCAACCGCCTCCCAATTCAACAGATCGGACTTTACAAGCCAGCCATTTACTGGTAGCTATGAGCCTGGTCTCCCGACGACCGGGCCGTTGGCTTCGACCCCGGCCTTTGGCGCTCCCCGCATTACCCCGAGGGTCCTAAAGCAATATCTCGACCAGTTTGTGGTGGGGCAGGATCGCGCGAAGAAAGTGTTAAGTGTGGCAGTATATAATCATTACCAGAGGGTGCAAGAGCTTCAAAGACGAGAGGAAGAAGCAGAAGAGCTCCAGGCGAAGCGTCAACGGAGGGAGGCTTTTGAAAGTCACCCCTTAGACGGTATGTTGCCGCAGTATTGGTCGCCAACCTATTCGATAAATATAGCCGAACTGATTCTTTTTTTTATCAATATAGATGAGCTCCCTGGTCAACAGCGTACCGTTGGTCTTCCGTCGACCCCAAAATCCCGTCAAGCGACTACACCTCTAGATCGGGGTGAGCTGGTGGACAATTCGCCACTACAATTAGACAAGTCCAATATCTTGCTTCTTGGACCATCGGGCGTCGGCAAGACTCTTATGGCCAAGACACTTGCACGAGTGTTGTCGGTTCCGTTCAGTATTTCTGACTGCACGCCGTTTACACAGGCTGGTTACATTGGTGAAGATGCCGAGACGTGTGTGCACCGGCTGCTGGCGGCTGCGAACTATGATGTTGAACAAGCCGAGCGCGGGATTATTGTTCTAGACGAAATCGATAAAATTGCCGCCGCTAAAGTTAGCCACGGGAAAGATGTTGGCGGGGAAGGAGTGCAACAGGCGCTCTTGAAGATCATCGAAGGCACAACTGTCCAGGTTCAGGCCAAGCCAGAAAAGAACCCTCGCTCGACGAGTCCACCCAATTCCTATCCATCCAACAGCCCTCTGGGGAATACGCCATTCCAGCCTCACAACAATCAACCAGCTGCCAAAGGGGAAGTTTATAATGTACGTACGGACAACATCCTCTTCGTTTTCTCTGGCGCCTTTGTGGGGTTACACAAAGTGGTCATGAATCGGATATCCAAAGGGTCAATAGGATTTGGTCAGCCCGTTCGAGCAGCACCAAGTTTGAGCGATCGGCCTGGCCCATCCGCATCCTCCTCAACGGAGCCTCTCCCGATTCTCCCAGGCTCTGAGGAGGAGGCACTATACAAGAAGCATCTTCCATTTTTCACATCCGCATCTCCTTCCGGACCAGGAAGTGAACCCAATTATTTCAACGCATTGGACCTCTTGAATCCTACCGACTTGCAAACCTATGGGTTCATTCCCGAGCTCATTGGGCGGATTCCCGTCACCGCCGCATTGTCCACCTTGACCCAACCCTTGCTTCTGCGTATTCTCACCGAGCCCCGCAACTCCCTGCTGGCCCAGTATACTACCCTCTTCTCACTTTCCGGCATTGAGCTGCGATTCACTACACCCGCCTTACATAAGATCGCAGCAAATGGCTTCACAATGGGAACTGGCGCCCGAGCCTTACGCACTGAAATGGAGACTATTCTTAGCGACCCCATGTTCGAAGCACCTGGATCAAGCGTCAAATTTGTTCTCGTGACCGAAGCGGTAGCTGATCGCAAAGAGAAACCGATCTACCTCGCTCGTGGCCAAGGTGGCAAATTTCACGCAATGATATCAGCCGAGGAGAGTAAATGGGAAGAGAAAACAGGATCTGACAAGAAAGCCAAACAGAAGAAGGAAAGACTGGATGGCGATGATAGCTGCGAGCATGCAGCGAATTTCCAGGAGTATCGGAAGCGGGCTCTAGGTTAATTTGATATTCATCCACACTCTTGCCCTTGCGGGGCCTTTTTTCTTCTTTTGACGACATGGGGTATTCAAGGGTGGCTTAGCTTATTTTTGTTCTGTCCTTCGCATATCTATTATGAGCCTGATTCAGCAACCAAATCCACCTTGATCACATTCTATTTGGAATGGACTTTGGATATCTACTTAAGTCTAGGCCGAAAGTACGTTATTTGAATATTGTTGATGTTTCTTGCGACACTCGTTGATAAGGGATTTGTTAGTATTTAATGAACGCGCAGCCATAGGCTCATAACCGTGGGGTCTTTTAAGTAGTAGCAAAGGACGTCTGGAAGAGCCAAGTAATTACACCTTGTCACTATACCAAGCCTCGATCCACTGGCAGAAGAAGGCATTCGACTTGTACATCTGTATCGTTCTTGGATTGATAGGAACTTCATCGACTTTTTCATTCAAACTTCATTAGGTCGTTTACTTGAAATAAAACGGTCCGACGCTAGGATACTAGGAGGGCAAGCAAGAATAAATGCTAGGAGGCGTCTAGCTTGATTGGAAGGAAGGCCGGGCAGAAATTAGACGAATTTTATAGATCATCTGTATGAGCCGGATTGACGGAATTCGGAGGGCCGCTTCCAGAACTCGCTCGGATCGGCATCGACTGGAGGATCCGCTGGGTTTGCTGGGGTACCTGGTGTCGTATCTGCAGGGGAATTTGCAGTTTGGTTTGGTCGCCTTTCTTTAAGAAGGCTTTCCATGATCACATGCTCGCGAACTTTGAATTTTGTGAAGAAATCATCAGAATCTAAGAGAATGATATGGCCCCAACTTCGCCAACGGTTTCGTAGAGGTTGTGATTGAACAGATGAAAGAATGATCATTCGCCGAAAACAGGCTGACTTTGTAAGCGTCCAACCTGCAAACGCTTCGGCTAGATGATCCATGTCTCGCTCTTGCTGCGAGAGGCCCTTCGGGATTGCCGGGTAGTCATCCTCGGAGCGGGAACCATAACCCGCTATGGGAAGAGAAAGAATGTTGCTGTTCGGTTCATGAATCTCGCAGGGGCGTAGGCTGTCTTCCTGGAAGTAGGGATACCTTTCGTCAATCGAATTAATTTTCTTGATTGAGACGATAATGGACAACAAGAACTTGGTTTCCTCGTCGTCTTTTGCCTGCTGAAGCTGTTTTTGTAGGCGTTTCCAGGCGTCTGGGGGAAGGACAAGCTTCCAATCCTTTCTTTGGGGAAAGTGGAGAAACCAGTATACCAGGATAGTGGTTTTTTTCAGGTCTTCGAAGATGTCCTCGGCGAGTAGGATCAAGCCCCCTCTGGGAAACAGGGGTTGGAAGTGGTCATTTGTGCAAAGGCCGTGAGGGTCCGCCCACTCGAGTTTACGATATAGACGGACGCTCCAGAAGTTGAATACTTCGCCCATCATGAGTTTAGCAATCCCCGGGCATTGTGTGTGAATTTCGGAGAAAGACTCATGAAACTATGATGTGTTAATAAACCACCCTAGGAGCAAGCAATAGGTGTAAGGTTAACGTACAATGAGAACGCCACGTTTGCTATTGTCCATAAATCTGGACCAGCCATTCTTGTCCCGATTAGAGTAAACGGTCATATTATTCCAGGACAGCCATCTCTGCATGATCTGAAATTCTTCTTTCTCTTCCGGAGGAAAGAAAAGAAAGAAATTCTCCGCCGTCGAAGAATCGCTTAGCCTGTTTAAATCATGAATGCTGACACTGAGAGTAGATGCAAAGAAACTCTTGAGAATTCCTTCTTTGTCTTCGTTGGTCAACATAGAAGCGGCCATGGCACCAGTTCCTTGATTTTGTGGTACATTTGTGACTTGCTGAATATGAGGCGTAGAATCTGTAGATTTTTCGACTCCAGCGAAAGGATCATCAGAAATTAGCGCACCCATATCGCTCGGCGTATCTTTAAAGGCTGGCAGTGAAGAAAACGGGGGCAACGCCGCACGCACAGACAGGAGAAGAGGTGTGCCATTTGGGACTTTTTGAGTATCCAATTTGAGATCGAGAAAGTCGAAGTCAGGAGACGCGCGAGAGAACGCAAGCCAAACATCTCCCTTTGGGTTCTGGGGATAAAAGATAGCCATAACATTATTCCGACGTAGATAATGAGCCATGCGAAGGAGTCCCGGATTGGTATCCTGGAAGCCTTCCATCCAACAGTTGCCGAAGGCAGAGTTTCTCGAAGCCTGCATGGATATTAGTTTCTGTATTAGGTCACGGTGATTTGGAAGGAATAATATTACCCTTTGGCACAGTTGGGCGTATTGATCCTCATTGCATAGATCCTTGAACCACATTTCACACCGAAAGTTTTCCGCCTTGGAACTGAGAAGGTCCTTTCTTGCGTCAAAAGATATGTCGCATATTCTGACCGCACCGACAGGTGTCTTATCAGGCCCATAAAACACGTGCGCATAGACCTCTCTTGGGTTCCAGAAGTGACCGTGTGGAAGAGAATGCGGTGAACCTAGTGAGTCCTGGGTTCGTATGCCAACCGGCATTCGCGAGACTTCCTCTTTTTCGGAGATTTCGATTTCATTGAGCGCATGCCCCGATCGAGCTGCAGCTGACGAGGGCCCATCTCTGGAATTCATCCAATATGGCTTGGCGTGAGCTCCTGATGTGGGGATTCGAGGGGGTATCGAATGGCGGCGGGAGTCATCAGCTGGCGCTGACATTTTGCGGGATGGCGGGGATGGCAGGGATGGAGATCGATTGTAATACCCCCTCGATCGATTCCACAGGTGATCTGATTGCCGATAAGGCTCCCGCCGCGGTTGTGTTTCTAACGGACCAGTTTCAAATGGCCGATTGAGGCCCTGTATTGATCGCCTTGCAGATAGTCGCCCAAGGGATCTATGGTTCTCAGAAACGGGGCGCGAAGGATTACTGATCCGAGAAGAGAAATCTCGATCGACTGCCTGGCCAGATAGACGAGGAGCTCCTATGTCCGGATACATGGATCTCGGATTCCGCGGGGCGTGGTCAGGCCATGGTAAACCCGTCGTAGGTTGGTCCTTAGGTACCTGCTGTGACTCGGCAGGGCGCGTGCTTGAAGGTTTAGAATTTCCAGGTGTCATATCTCCCAGTCTACTTGACTGTTCACTCGCAATTTGTGTGGTGATTAAGGGGTTATTCACTTGTGGATTCTTCAATGGGGTGAACTCGGCTGGCTTCAAAAGTTGTAGCTCGCTCGCATCTGGAGCTCGATCTCTTCCCCATTTTGATCCCTGCCCAGGCCATTTAGTATTGACATGATGAGCCGCGTTTCTGGGCACAGGGCCGAGACTCGCATCTCCAAACCCAGGGAGGTTAGATGGAGGGTGAGGGTAGATCTTTTTGGTCCCATTTGACGATAATTTCGTCGAAGCTGAGGTCTTGCTAGCAGCTCCTTGCGATGTCTTGAAGTTGGGATTGGGAGAGTGAGTGGGCTGCGAGGAATTTTGAAGAGGTTGAGAAGTAGCGGCCGCAGGTTGAATGGTTTCTTTGGAGGCCTGGCTGACACCGAGGGAAGCTTTCGGTCTGCCTTGAAGGTCCTGGGTAGGATTGATGGGAGCTTGAGAAAGACCGGTGGTAGCTTGGATAGGCTCTGGAGAGGTCCGGGTAGCACTGAAAGCAGGTCTTGGTTTGGTTGCTGGAGTTTCGGTAATATTGATGGGAGTTTCGACAGTCCCAGTAGGGGGCTGACCCGAGGTGATGGAAGTAGCATTGGGACCTTTGACCTGTGAACCCTCGCTAGATGAATCATCCGAATCTTTGCTGCTGGCGGCAACAAACAAGTCTTCAACATCATCGACACCTTCGCCGGCCTGCGGGCCTTGCGCACCGTGATTTGAGTCCTCATCATCGGACCATATGATGATGCTTTTTAGTTTCTTATCTCTTTCAATTCGCCGACCTTGCCGGGCTTTCTTGCGTGCCTTCGTTTCATCCTCGCGACGTTTCAAATCCTCTTCAAATTCGTCAACATCAAAAGGTTTTCTTTTTTTTGATTTGATTTCAACCTTTGCCCGAGCCCAGTTGGCAAGTATCGCTGGCGCGTCCAAATTAGTCCTGGGCTCCCAGTCGGACCGATGCACCGGATATCCTAGCCATTTGACAAGATACTCTATTTTCCCGCGAGATGTCCTCTCGGCCAAAATTTCTTCGACATCATACTCATCGGCTGGCTCACTGGAGGAAGTTGATTTGAGAGAGTCCACATCTGATTGCTGGTTAGGGCCGTCATCTCCCATCTCAATGTCAGATGCCATGGTTTCAGTCGTTCGCTAGCCCGATCCAGTTGATTGAGCCATACATTAGGAAGGAAAGGATTCTTTCCATGAAACTGGGAGACCGTGATACACGAGGGTCTTGGATGCAGAAGTGCTGGGGTCGTGTGGATAGCAATCTTTGTTAAAGTGTTGTTTGTCTGCGAGTGAGAGAAGAAGGAAAGTGACCCCCTCTTGGCCACAATTATCTGATCTCCATGGATCTATTGTGGGACGAATCTGAATTTGGGAAACCAAAGGCAGACAGTAGGGTAAGGAGGGAGCAGTGTCCATATCTACCTTATGTTTTGCCATGTTTGCCCGCCAGCATCATGACTCTTTTGGGGGG
>JAVMSB010000331.1:0-34978 GCA_031761475.1 Penicillium pancosmium | reverse complement strand
TCACGGAAGAGACATGATAAAGTCATAGATATTCGCATCCTTGCAAGCCTTAATGAGTAATTCCTCCTCAATATCATCAGCCTCAATACCAAGGAGAATATTATCCTTGATAGAGCCCTGATAAAGCGTCGGTTCCTGCGAAACAAGAGCCAAATGTTCCCGGTAAGAATTAACATTAAGATCCGCGATATTCTTTCCATCAACGAAAACGCCACCGGAAAGAGCATCGTAGAATCGTTCCAACAACGCAATAGTCGTACTCTTTCCACAACCACTCGGTCCAACGAGCGCAATATATTGACCCGGGGACACGCTCAAGTTCAAACCCCGTAACACAGGTTGTTCCGGTCGAGTCGGGTATCGGAAATGCACATCGCGGAATTCAATCGTTCCATCGCATTTCGAAAGTGTCTCGCCTTCTTCAGACCATGTATCAATAACAGGTCTTCGGTCGAAAAGTTTCCGGAACTCATAGGCCGCATTCTTCGCTTTACCCATATCAGGCGAGAAACTGAATACCGTTCCAGCAGACTGAGCGCCGAAAAGAATTTCGCTGAAACAGACGAAGAATTGGAATGTTGTGTATTGGCCCTTTCCAAGTAATGTACCGCCATACCAGAAGCCCAGCGCGACGCAGAAGAAGACCAGAGCCTGGGACGCGGCGTAGAGGAGGGAAGACTTGAATATGGAAATTAGACTAGCGCGGCCTTGGGCGTCGAGTTGGCCGTGGTAAATGGACCATACGTCCGATTCGCGCGTTAGCGATGCAACGGTTCGGATGGCGGATGTGGCTTCACAGGCGTAGCTGGCTGAACCTTCGTATGCTGTTTTTGAGCGCTGTTGGAATGCGGCTAGCATGTAGAAGCGGTAAAAGCCGCAGGCTAGGAGGACGGGTACGACGGAGATACAGACTAGGGCTAGTTTCCAGCCGAAGGAGAGGGAGATGACGATTGCGGCGATCAGGGTTGTGGAGGTCATTAGGATCGTTCCGAGGGTTGTTCCGCTGATACCGGATAGGTGTTTCGTTTCGGTTGAAAGGAAGGAAGTCAAGGCACCGGTGGAGTTCTCTTCTTTGTCGAAGAAATTGATGTCTTGGCGGAGCATGATGCGGAAGGCCTTTGAGCGGGCTTTGCAGATGAGACGCTCAGAGCAGTATGCGAATGCGACGCCGTGGATGGATAGAGTGATAAATTGAGCGATGCCGACGACGAAGAACATTAGAGACCAGAAGTTTGCTTCTTTGCGAAGTTCAGCATATTCGCTTGGGCCCTTTGATAGAGCGGTGATGGCTTTGGCGTAGAGGAAGGCTTGGGTTGGTTGACCGCCGCCACCGAGGATGGAGAAGAAAAGGCCGATAACTAGGAATTTCCATTCGGCTTTGTTGAAGGAGGCGATGAATTTGATCAGGGTCCAGAGAGAGTATTTTCCTACGCCCTCGGTGCCGGTTTTGGCGAGGACCATGCTGGACACGGATTTGCGGGTGTCGGCGCGTTGGATGGAGTTTTCCTTGGTGAGGGTTTTCGTCGGTTGGACTTCGTCCTTTGTCTTTCCGCTGGATGCGCTGGCGTAGGACTTGATGCGGGAAATTTCTTGTTTTTCGTAGGGTTCATCGGAGTCTTCGTCTTCCTCCACGTCAGCCAGTGCGTCGGCTTCTTTTTCTTCGTTGATGCGTTGCGCCTCGACGAGCTTGAAGTACGGGCCATCCAGTTCCAGGAGGTCGTCGTGAGTTCCCTGCTCGACGATCGATCCATTGACGAAGACAACAATGTTATGCGCGGTCTTGATGGTAGATAAACGGTGGGCAATGACGATGGTAGTGCGGCCTTCAGCAGCGCGGTCAAGAGCTGCTTGAACTACACCTTCAGACTTGGTATCCAGGGCGGAAGTCGCCTCGTCCAGCAGCAGGATCTTCGGGTCGGAAACAACAGCACGGGCAATGGCAATACGCTGCTTCTGACCACCAGAGAGCAAGAAACCGCGTTGACCAACATTAGTCTCATAACCCTCGGGCAGAGCCATGACGAAGTCGTGGGCATTAGCCATCTTTGCAGCATCTTCAATAAGGTTCTGAATCTTTTCCTCGGATTCATTCTCGAACCGAGTTCCAATGAGACCATGGCGGATGTTCTCGTAGATGGTCGTGCCAAAGAGAATAGGCTCTTGGCTGACCAGCGAGATCTGCTGACGCAACCAACGCAAGTTCAATTCTTGAATATCATGGCCGTCAAGATAGACATTACCGCCGACGGGGAGGTAGAAGCGCTCCACAAGGCCGACAATGGTACTCTTTCCCGAACCAGAGGGTCCGACTAGCGCAGTGGTCTTACCAGCGGGAATTTTCAGCGAAACATCTTGCATGACAGTCACCTCAGGGCGGGAGGGGTAGATGTGCTTAACGTGGCGGAACTCAATATCACCATCGACGTGGTCGAGAGTCAATCCCTCGTCGCTTGTAGGATCCAGAGGCGAGGTACGGTCAATAGTACCGAAGATCTTCGTCGCAGCCGCGACACCATTAGTGAACGCTTGAGCGTTGGGAGCGACATTGCCCAAACTGAAAGAACCGATCAAGATGGCCATCAGGATAGTAAGAACCTGGCCGACATTCACGTCACCGGCGACGAGATAGCGCGATCCCATCCAGAAACCGAGACCGTAGTTGAGGAACATGATACCGAACATAGCGCCAACCATGACGCCAAGCGCCATCTGCAGGCGCGTACCCCAGCGTTCCGCAACACGCAGGTGCACCTCGTACTGCTTGGCCAGTTTATCCTGGGTACCGAAAGCAGTCGCGTTGCGAATTGAACTGATGACTTCTTCCGCGACGGTACCGCCAGCACCGTAGCTTTCCAGCGAGAGTTTGCTATACTTGACGATGAAACGGGATCCTCCACCCATAACCATCACCAAGGCGATGATGGTCGAGGTACAGATACCCGCGAGACGGGCATATTTGATATAAGCCACGATAAAGGCCGTGACAAAGGTCGCGAGAG
This sequence comes from Penicillium pancosmium, assembly GCA_031761475.1. Taxonomy (NCBI): domain Eukaryota; kingdom Fungi; phylum Ascomycota; class Eurotiomycetes; order Eurotiales; family Aspergillaceae; genus Penicillium; species Penicillium pancosmium. Next base: position 31,979 of record JAVMSB010000331.1, on the reverse strand, counting down.
CGGTCAGAGTGAGGCCGACCTTTTCAGAGACACCGTCCTGGATGAGATTGGTATCAGCCGTGATACGGGTCGTGACCTCACCCGCGCCAAGTTTATCGAAGTAAGCGATATTCTGGCGCAGGATGGCCTCGAGGTAGTGTTCGCGGATTTTCTGGGTGATGTGTTCGCCGGTATAGATGAAGCCGATAGTGCTGATGTAAACGGTGACAAACTCGGCGATACCGAGGTACACAAAATACAGAACATTCTTGGTGAGCTCGTGGTAAAATTCATCATAAGTGTAATTGCCGATGCCGTTGTTGGCCAGAGTAATCTGCTGGAAAGCCGTAGCCAATGCGCCAAAGAGGATGGTGAAGAGAGGCATGGCGGCACCGGCGACAATGGCGCAGAGACCGCTAACGAGTAGGATCAGTAGATCGTTGCGCGATGCATATCGGTACAGACCAAACCAGGAGACCGTCACTGGGGGTGCATGGAGCTGTAATTTGAGGATTTCTTGCTCATGTGGTGGGAGGTGGGCGAAGAGCGCATCCTCGTCATCTGCGGGGGCGGCAGAACTGGGTGTATGCTTGGAGCCATTTGAACCGTTTTTGGAGCCATTCTTTGAGGTAGAGGTCGTCGAAGCAGCATCTTCAAGTGGTTGTTTCTCTAAGTTGGCCGAGTCTGGTGGGACGACCTGACTGGGGACCTTTTCGACGGCGGCCACGCCCTCCTCTGGTTGTTGCATGGCAGCAACTAGTTATTTGCGAGGTCCACTATTTTTTTTTTCTCTGGTGGAGCTAGTAGCTAGTCCATTCAGGAGCCGAACACGAGGTTGGCAGGGCACGTTGGCACGATGGTGGTGCAGGTTAGAGCGCAGTTGGAACAGGTTGGCGCAAGGGTGTAAGTGTAAGGGGTCGGGTTGTCGGGGAATTCACTGGTGTGTCGGATTGATAGTAGACGGTGGTAGGTTGAAAAGAAGTTGAAGTTGGAGTGTGGCGTAAGGGAGAGAGTGGATATAAATGGAAAAAGAGAAGGAGAAGGAAGATTGAAAGAATGGAAAAAGAATGGGAGGGACTCGTAAATGGGCACGAGCTCGGGCTAACAGAATATATAAAGATAAAGGATAGCAAAGAGTCTAGATTTTGCGTATTCCAAAAATGGGGGAATACTCGTCCGGAGTGCTAACTAGTGGTGGGTCCTCGGTGGGCCGGAGATGCCACTCTCCGGTTTTGCATAATAACATTCCTTGTGTCTACACTAGGCTATTTGTAGGACTAGGATAAGGATATGTACCAGGGTTAGAATATGATTATAAGCGAATGGCATAGGAACCCTCCTGTTAAACCTGAATGATAATATACTCCATATACCCCGTAACATTTATTGTGCCCGCAATATTACTACAATGTACGACCCTTTATCTCCTCCGCACAGTCCGACCGAATTTTCGTCCTGATCCCGAGAATGAGAATTGCTTCATTCATGGTTCTGCCTCTCCCTCTCGGACCCACGCGTCCGCGCACCCGCGCGTCCGTGGAGTCATCTCGAGTCGCTGGGAGCCGCTGGAACTCGCCTCTTTCGGTATCCAGCGATGCCTAAATGCGGCTAGACGAGTCCGCGTAATTAGCTATCGGGAGTAGGACCATATAAGTATTATGTGGCCTGGAATACCCCATATATTTGAGGCAGTCACATAAGAGACGTTGTGGGTGTATAATGCTATCGCCTAACTAACTGTGTGCCAGTGGTCAAGTCTAACCCTAACTCGGACCACCATGCTATGTACGAATTAGGTATGCTTTGCTTTGCACTGCATCTACGGACTCGGGGCTCGGAATCTGCATGAAATGTAGATATGAGAATACGCCGATCCTGCTGTTCCCAGGCAAACAGCTGTCCAAGATTTCCCCTTCCAATGAACCCACCTGACACAGCCGGCACAGATCGCTTTGGCCTGGTTGTGATTGGTGGATCGAGCTGGTGGATCGAACTGCTTGCCGAATGGAACATCAGTGATTCACCCCGTTGTCGTTTAGGATCGGGCATCGGGAGTCGGTGACTCAACCTCCGTCATCTGTCGTATCTGACTCGTGTTCGCGTTCCCAATGACTCGGATCGGATGCCATCAGGATTTGCCTCCCATGCTTGCAGGATTCAACCTGCATTGAGCCCGACTCCGACTCCGTACTCGTAGCCTGTAGTGTGCGGTGAAGGAGTAGTTGCTTACAGTCTCCATTGTGGGTGGCCTAAAGGCTAATCTACTCATCCTGGGTCAGATGGAAGTCATCTCCACCGGATAGATTGTGTTCCGGTCTCGCATTGTGAAGCATGTATGTACATATGGAGGCTCCTCACGGTCACGGTCATTGTCACGTGGTAAAGTACATACTGCCCACCACTACCGCCCACACCACACCCTGCTTACATCATCCACATGACATAACCAACTAGTCACATGACGCACAAGCGAAGGGCTTGGCCAAGCCCTGCCGCACACAAATCATCCGCACTCGAGGAATCTTGCCCAACTCATCCAGCTCATCGCGTTCAAGCCTTCAAGATGCCGGTCAGTAAAACCACCCATCTATACGACATATCCTACCTGAACCCTTGATCTTTTCCCTCTCGCCACCGTCCCTCGCCATCGCCTCGAATTTTTGACCGATCGATAACTAACCCTTTTTTCTTCGCACCAACAGAGCCACAAGACCTTCCGCACCAAGCAAAAGCTTGCTAAGGCTCAGCGCCAGAACCGCCCCATCCCTCAGTGGATTCGCCTGCGCACTGGCAACACCATCAGGTACGCGCGATCCTGTTTATCCGCTCAGCTCAGCTTCAGTTTCGTTCCGTTCGAGTTCCGTTCAAAGTTCAAATGTCCCGGTGTCGAAAATAATCCAACTGTTCAACGAGGGGGAAAGAAATGGAGGGAATGAATACGGATCCCAGAATCATCGACCACAACTCTCAATAATCGCCTCCCACCATTTCGCCATAACAAACCCGCCATGACATGACATGACCGAACGGAACGGATAAGAACAAACGAAATTGAAGCAAAGCAGAGCCATGAACATCCACCCACCGCCCCAGACCAAACTAACAAACCTTCCAGATACAACGCCAAGCGCCGTCACTGGCGTAAGTCTTGCCTGAACGTTTAAGTTCGGGTTACGACTTGGACCGGAGTGGATATACCCGACCACGTCTCAATCACGACACCGATACGATGCCCTGTACTCGATAACTTGTTGTTTTTCGAATTCGAGAATTCGACGTGCCGGCCCCTCAACCGCCATCAACTAAATTACACTCTTGGATCGCGATAGTCTCGAACTACGTCCAAGTGCCATCATCGGGTTCAAAATTTTACAATGACGACAATGACTCAACCCGACACGACAATTATAAAGCGTCGCCGCGGCGATGCTCACACTACCAGATGTTGATGGATGGCTTCGGGTACCCGGCCGTCCGGTGAAATGGTTCCGGCGGGCGGGTTTTTTCTTATTACAAAAATGATGGAATCAATTGATGTCTCCCTTTCTTGCTGGTTTTGATCTCTTTCGTACTGTACTGAACTTGATTCCCCTCCACTGCGTAGTTTGGTATGGTTTGGATCTGTAGTCTGACTTTGATTGAGCGGTTTGGTCTGGTCTGGTCTGGTCTGGTCTGGTGCCAGTGTCTTCGATACTACTTAAAGTACTCATGGATCCAGATCCAGATCCAGGATGGGTCAACTTGAAACTTGAACTTCAGGGACATGTCCCCACTGGCAGTCCGTATCCAAGTTCCAACCCTTGGAATTGAACTTCAAGTTGAACCTCCAGTTGGAAGCGGTCCGAATTCGAGTCGTAGACCCGAGTCCATCCCGGGGTCGTAGGCATGTAGACCTTCTCCGAGTCTCTACGGATATATCACTGCTAGAAAGTCCTGCCCAAGACTTGGAATCGGAGCCTGAGGTCAACTATCGGATCTAGGTGGTGGCGGTAGTGGCGGGCCGATATATATCGGTCATGGTCACGGACCGATACGCGTGAGCATTCTTAGCCGGGGTTCTGCCACCTGAACAGGTCATGCCTCTGGTCACTGGCACTTAATACTACTAGTAGTACATACTAATCTGAAAATTAGAGTTACTACGGGAATTTAGTGACTGAATTCATGACCCGATATATAGTTGTTTATCCGTGCTGATTTTCAAGTTTCCGCGTTCAGCACAGAAAGGATACTACTACTAGTAAGACAAGATATATACAAGAAACTCAAACCCTCAGAGAAATATTTCCAAGATCCATCAACACATAGATGGGACCGGTAAATTAAATTAAATTACATCAGGTTAACCCTTGCAAGGTAAACCCGAAGAAACCGAATTAAAACAAGAATGTATGTATGTAATGCGATGGGATATCTTTCCAGTCCAGCCCAGTAAGACAAGACGAGACAAGACAAGCCGAATGATTTTATTTGCACCTCCTCCTAACAGACCAAACACCCAACCCCCTCCTCCCAATAACCCTCGCAAGCGTATCTTTAACTCCGTCCTCGCCGAAATCCATATCGTCAAGGTTAAGGTGTTGACGGTAGGACCAGAGGCGGTAGAGCTGGAGATTCGCGGCCCGTTCGGTTTCGGTCGAGTCTGGGATGTAACTGTCAAGGAATGAGGCGGATGTAGGTGCGACGAGATAAACCGCGGAAGAAGATCCACACGATGGGACGGATGAGTCGAGGCGGGTTATCATTTCAGGACCTGGGATGCCCATTAGGTCGAACGTGGAGATTGAGATTGTTTTGTTTGTCGCTGTTTCTGCGCCTGCGTATGAGCTTGCATGTGTTTCTTCTTCCTCCGCGCCCAGAAGCCATAGTGGCGGGGAGTAAGTTTTCCACCAAAAGACCGTAGCATCGGGTGCAGATTTAATACCCTGCGCAACGGTGTTGGTGTTTATTATGTCGCGCATGGCTAACTGGGCCGGAACGATTCCGCCTTGATGGTAAACACCCATTAAGAAGCCCATGGCTGCGTTAAAGATGATCCATGTTGCGAGGAACAGGCGGTTGCGGTGCATGCGCACGCAGCTGAGAAGTAAAGGCACGCAAGGGAGGAGGAAGCGTGGTTCTTGGTGGGGGAAGATTGAGAGGATGAATGTTGCGCTGACGGCCGAGAGAGCGCGGGCGTTTCGCATTGCGAAGGGGACGATTGGTCGGCTGAAGAGGGAGAGGATCATGACTATGTATGCTGGGCCGAGGAGCTGGGTTAAGTTTGCGAGGAAGTGTTGGTGGTGTGGGTGGAGGCCATGGATTGCAAGGTTGCTCTTGTCGGTGTTGTAGAGGATGTTGTTTAGTGGTGTTATTATTGGGTCGCGGATTATGGAGAGGATGGATGCGGTGGGTCGGTAGAAGCTTGTGTCTATATAGATTGCTGTCAAGGAGAAGAGGAGTCCGAAGCCGATGATTGCTGCTAGTGATACGGGTCTGGGTGGTGTTAGAGTGGGATGGTGGTGGGATGGATTTGGTGTATATGTGGAATACTGACTTGCGTTGGAAGTATGGCAGTAATTGGAGGCCTGGGAATAGGAGGAAAGCTGGGAAAGTGATACGGTTGAAGACACCGACCACTGCGATGAAGGAGAGAACGGCGTAGGAGAAGTAGGAGGAGCGTTGCTGGAGTTGGTCAGTACGTATAACACGACGCGGCCCAAATGCAGCGCAGCCCATCGCGCAGAGTAGCAACACTGGGATAGAGTGTAGAGGGCAGACGGCACGAACCTTATTCTCGACGATGCGCCGAATCAGAACCAGTCCCCATGCTACCAACAGAGTCTCGAGGGAGTTGGAGAAGGTGTGCGTCTGATATGTCCAGGTGACATATGATGAGGCAACCAGCACGACCGTCGCGCGCCGGTGACGCGGCGAAGGTACCAACTCATAGATGGCCCAATCTTCCAGTACAAAGCTGAGCAGGAACATTCCGGCGCGCAGCGCATAATAGACCAACTGTGGCGGCGGGCTCCCCGATCCGATCTCCGTGTAGAACCATTTCAGTAGGCTCATGGGCACCTCGTAGATGGGCCATAGCGGGAAGACGCTGCGGATGGGGAGGGAACTGGTGAATTCCCATGGTAGCTGCGAGGGATATGCTAGGACGCGGCCTGTAGAGGTGGGAGTTAGCGCGTTGCCCGAATCGCATGGTGGTGTGGTGATGCGATTGCGATAGGATGCGCCGGGATGGGATGCGACGCGATGCGACCGCCGAGACAAGTAATGCTGCGCCTTTGCGCGTGTCGATTGGCGTGATCAACGCGATCAACGCGTCGCAGCGATGATTACATCAGGGGAAGGCGATGGTGGGGGGAGAGGGGGTGGAATCATACCTGCAAAGACCTCTGGACCCTGGAAATGCTCATCGGGGTGGATGTAGCTTGGCGACAGGGCGAAGTAAACACGGATGAGCAGTAAGAGCAGGTAGGTTCGTCTCCACATGGTTCATATGGACATGCTGAAGGGGAGTGAAATGAAGGAAGAGAAGGAGAAAGAGAGGGGGGCGGGGATTAAAGTGAAAGGGAAAAAATAGTGAAAAGTGAAAAGTGAAAAGTTGACAAGTTGAAAATGTTGGACAAGGGGGGGAAGTGGGAAGTGGATGTGGATGATATCAGCCGCACTCGATAGTTTACACTACCCCGTCCACTTCCTACTAGTAGTAGACCGGTATAAACCAGTATAAACCAGTAGAGACCAGTAGAGACCAGTAGCATACTCTACAGTACTGTAATTATCAGTGAATTATAATATAATTGTGACAGGGTATCTCGAGATCATTTAACAATGGAGCTATTAGTATTTTGACTTAACCTAACGCATAACCCGCAAAGTTGTGAAATTCCTCTGAAGTCGCAAAGCCTACGTGATAAAACGCGCTGAACACTTGGGAAAATGGAAAAATGTCTGAGATGAGAAGAGTGTTGAGGAGGGATTGAAGAGTCATTCTGATGCGAGTAGATATAGGTCACGTGTGATTGGGTATAGCAGCCATGGGATAGTTTGCACTCTAATAAAGCAGTATATTCTACGCACTTTCGGCATTACTTATCTGATAAACGGTAGATTTGATTATTCTGTCATGATAGTAAGTATAATGACATAGTAGGAATAATCATTATTATAATCGTACCCTGAAACATAATAATTGCTGTGTTCTAAGTATAGTGCTAGCTGTAGTAACACCACCCAGTAGTTACTAACCATGCTGTTCAAGTCACACCTCTAGAATAGAAGAGAATATTCCATTCTTTGTATCTTTGTATCTTGTAGAGTAACTCGATCATCGAGTACCTGGACAAAGACTTCCGCCTAAAACAGCCTAAGAGTTACCTAAACACAGTCCCCGTCACAGCCTGGTCTAACCGTGGGGGCCGCCCCTCAAAGAAGCCGCGGAGGACTAAAACAAAAGGCGCCCCTCCGTTTTCAACCTCCGACTTCCTCTTCCTCTTCTCTCTCTCTCAACTCATCAACTCTCCCACTTTCAAACATCCCAAAGTCAGTTTCACCCTCATATCTGCAGCTACCAGCGACCACCTACATCTGCCACCTATCACCATTCCGCAAATCTAACTCTCACTCCAGACGTCACTGAAACCATCTCTCCGCCACTCCATCATCACCACTTTCACAATGGCCACCCCCCAAATCACCCTCACCAGCTCCGATGGTGTCGATGTCACCGTCGGTACGTACAGAATTCCACCTCCCATTGACTGCGCCACCAACTAATCCCCTCCACAGAGCGCACCGTCGCTGAGCGATCCGTCCTGATCAAGAACATGCTCGAGGATCTCGGTGACTCCGGCGAAGCCATCCCCATTCCCAACGTAAGTCACTTACATGGATCCAAAAGCTCCCATCAACTCTGCGAAACAAAACTGGCACAGACCAGAGCACAACGCAGCACACCAGCGCAGACAAGACACGGTCGCAGAGCTAAGCTAACGCCAATACCCCACCCCGCAGGTTAACGAGGCCGTCCTCCGCAAGGTCATCGAGTGGTGCGAGCACCACAAGAACGACCCCCCCACCGCCGGTGACGAGGACGACAACCGCCGCAAGACTAGCGATATCGAAGAGTGGGACCAGAAGTTCATGCAGGTTGACCAAGAGATGCTCTTCGAGATCATTCTGGTGAGTTAACTCGGACGCTTGTTTGCTTGCTTACCGCGCCCGCGGCGAAACTGAAAGCGAAAGCGAAAGTGAAAATCAACCCAACCCAACCATTCACTAACCATTTTCATTTCTTTTCTTCAGGCTGCCAATTACCTCGACATCAAGGCTCTCCTGGATGTCGGCTGCAAGACTGTCGCTAATATGATCAAGGGCAAGTCTCCCGAGGAAATCCGCAAGACCTTCAACATTCAGAACGATTTCACTCCCGAGGAGGAGGATCAGATTCGCCGCGAGAACGAGTGGGCCGAGGAGTGAGTTTGACTTTTCCCTTTCTTTCATCCAGCGCACGCTGTGAACCCTGCTAACGTCTCTTTCTCCCTCTTACAGCCGCTAAATCTTCCAAAACATTACGTTATGACCCTCATGTTTCGCTCAAATATCTTAGATCGAACCCCCGCCTCTTCCAGATTGGGCGCTAGCTAGGCCTGTGCTGGGCTGAGCTGGGCTACACTGTGCTATGCCATGCTGTATTATGCCGTGCTGTGGCCCGGTATGTGCGCCCTCTTTGTCTTAACGGAGTTCGGTTTCGGTTAGCGGTCGTTCTTTTCTTCTTTTTCTTTTTTTCTTTAATTTTTTTGTTTTTCTTTGCTTGACTCCCTGCCAGATCGATGACTGGTCGGTCGTGGAAATCTGAAATAAATCTCTTGCTCTGTCTCTTCTCCCCCCTCTGCTCCCCCTCCCTTCCGTCCCATCCCTTCTGCCGTGTGTTGTGGCTGTGCTGTGCTGTGCTATGCTATACTTTACTGTACGTGTACAATGTAGTAGATCATGATGGCTAGCTACTCATTTCTCCAATCATTGGTAGATTCCTCCTTCTAGTTCTAGTTCTAGTTCCTCGACTCGGACATCCTTGACGTAAACTACAATATCTATAGGTCCACTCGTAGCCACAGTCTCAGCCCTCCAGGACGAAACTCAAAACTAGCTCCGTCACGATCTTCTTTGTAATTTTCTTGGCCTTTCTTTGTCAGTTTCAAGCAAGGTTGCTCGAGCTCCGGCGCTGGACCCCTGCATCGTTTTAAACAGTCCCAGTCTTTTTTGTTGGTCGCAGTACGTGCGAGAATATTAGTATCTAATATATGCTGCCCAGATTGAACCTAGGGCTCGGAATCTGATAAAGATTGCGATCGTAGTCGCAATGCAGTCACAGTGCTAGTTAAATGCAGTTAGCTTCAACCGGTTGCTAGTATAGGTACTATTTTTAGCCCTATATTATGAGGGCCAGTTCAAGAGGGATCTGTATACCTTACTTAGAATCTTAAACAGGCATATCATGATAAATATTTGAATAACTACTACTACCCTAGGGCACTGCTGCTACTCCTACTGGTACTGGTAGTAGTACGAACACCATCTAATCCATGGAGGAATTCATTCAGCGAAAACGTCCCATTTTGCCCATTAGAGGTTAAATACATGAAAGTCGTTTCTGGATCGGATCTGTTCCCTCACTGGTCTAGTCCAGATCAGATCAGATCGAATCAAATTCAGACCAGCCCAAACCAGACTAGACATGATCCAAGTCCAAGACTAGCTAGCAAATGAATTCAAGTCGAGTCGAGTCCAGCCGAGTCTATTCGATCCTCGGGCGAACCGAATAGAATAGAGGGGGATGAAGGGAAGGAAAAGGAAAAGAGAAAGGAAATGAGATAGGATAGGATAGGATAGGAGGATAGGAGGGAGGAGCGGAGCTCTGCCAAATATGGAAAATCAACAGGCATGCTTGGTATTCATCAGAACGTAAAAAGAGCATAGGAAATGAGACGAGAGATTGGAAGGAGAATCACGGGGTTCGATTCGGTTCGGTGCGGTGTGGTGTGGTGCGGAACGATACGATACGATGCGACTCGATTTCGCTCACTCGCTTATTCTTCGTCCTCGTCGGGTTGGTCGAAGAGGAAGTTCGCTGCCAGCTCTTCGTTCTTGTCACAGGCGAAGTAAGCCTGGATAACGGAGTCGCGGGGGAAACCGAGACGGCAGAGCTAGAATGAGCGGTCAGGTTAGTACATATAAACAGCGGCGGAGCATTATCTATCTCTCTTCTGACTCGACTTACCCTCTCAATGGCATCCCTCTCCTCCTCCGTAACGGAGATGGCTTGTGTACCCGGCGGCAGGGCCGCATCCTCCTCATCACCCTCCTCACTCAATAGCTGGAGAAACTGTTCGGAGTTCTGACCAATGATCTGGGCAATCTGAGGGTTTCCGGCCGCAACTTGCTGCAGGATGGGCTCGAGCATGTGAGGCTGCTGCTGCACGAGTTGGCGCAGTTGCTGGAAATGGGGGTTTTGACGGAGGAAATCCAGGTTTGCAAGGGACTCGCCACCAGCTTGGCCTCCGGACCGAGCACCACCACGACCACTGCCATCGCCAGCCTGGGCCGCAGCCTCGAACATGTTGAAACCCTCGTCGCCACCCAGAGCGGCGGCGGCAGCAGCGTCTTCGGCAGAGGGGGCGGGGGCTGGAGCGGGGCTCTCCTCTTGTTGCTCTTGTTGACGTTGCTGTTGTTCCTGTTGGACTTCCTGGGGGATGCCCTTGAGAGAGAGAACGCTCGTGTTAGCGGTTTTGTGAAGGTGGGAGGTAGCTCTGCCGCAACTTGTTTGCAAGACTCACGTTCAAAAGGTAATCGACAGCACGGTCAGGGTTGAAGAATGCGGCCCGCATGGCCCGATCGATATCGCTTCTGGCAAATCCCATTGCTTCCATTTGAGTGACGGCACCCTCGGCTGCAGAGCCCATAGTCAACGCGGAGGGATCGTTAAAGGCGGGGCCACCCTGGGCACCAGCACCAGCACCAGCACCGGTACCAGCACCAGCGCCAGCCGGCGAAGGAGTCGCAGGAACAGCAGGAGTCGAGCTAGCAGGTGCAGGAGCAGCGGGGGCGGGCGCAGCAGGGGTCGCAACAGGAGCTCTGGGAGCCGGAGTGGCGGGTGCCTGGGAGGCAGCGGAGGAGGCAGCGGGCTTGGGACCCTTTAGACAAAGACGAATTAGACCTGGAAGCAACGGGGACGAAGCTCGGGATAGCTGGAAATCATCATACCTTTGAAGGCAAGCACACTAGGAAATCCTTCTCTTGGATGCTATACGACTCGACGGTCTTGTCATCCTGGAGGATCTTGCCTACAAGGTTGTTAGCTCCGGACTCATCAACAGCTCTACGTTGAAAGAGCTTTGCATCAAGAGCCTGCCACCTAGACAGATGATGAAACATCTCGACACGACATACCCGAATAAATAACCTTCATCCGCTCTGCTTCATATTCGCCTTTTTCTTGGGCGATCTTCTGCTTGACTTCGCGGACCTAGAAATATGGTCAGCACGGAGCTGGGATGAGCTGTGAGATCACAGCTGAAGACTGCACGGGTGCAATAGGCGAATCTCGTTGGCGAAAGGTATGAAAGGACATACGGTCTCAGAGGGCTCGACCTCGATCACGAACTTCTCCTGCTTCAGGTCCTGTATGGAGGGGCAAGGTCAGCATGAGCAGATTAGATGGAGGAGGCAGAAAGAAAGACGGACCTTGAAGGTGAGCTTCATCTCGTCGGGAACTGGAGGGATGATGGAGGGAAAAGGGGAGAGTAAGAGAGGAAATATAGAGAAGAGGGCAGTTCCCGAAAAGTCAAGGTCAAGAGGGGCGCTGAAGAGTGACGACGATGGAGAAGCAGCCGAGATGCCTCAGGCGAGGAACTCACCGCCCACACCACACAGCAGAAGGGTTGACTACCACTGATATTAGATCATATTTGATAGCTTGCATCATTTTAGAAATTTATCTTGACTTAGACTGCAATTTTATAAAGAAGACTTCTTTCTTTGACATGCACGTTACCTGACTGACCTTTGCAGGTGTGGATATTGAGCCCCAAGGTTACTTCTACTCTACTCTCTCCTGCTCCTACTTCCATGAGGCGATCGTGCATATCAACCCTTACCGGATACCCCAGAACAAAAAGGAGTTGATTGGCCAGTCCAGGCCACCCAGAGAACTCCCTTGATCCTGGCAGGTACTTCGTATTCGGTCTGTGGATCCACGCAGGTCCTCGACAAAGTACGAGTACTCCGGGAGTGCACATACTACTCCGTACTCCTACTCGGTATACTCGGTACTCTCCACCAGGACTTACCTGCATGAACCCCCGGGCCCGAGAAGAAGAAATAATCAATGCCAACAATCCAATTGACAAATACAAGTGGATCGGAGACCCCTCTGCAAGTGATGTCTCCAATGGTGCGGATTACTCCGTAGATCCAAGTAGATCCACCGCACCTCCGCCTGGGGATAGTTGATACTCTCGCTGTCCATTCTTTTTGATACACCAGAGCCATCTGATGTGGAAATTAAAGAGATATAGACAAATCTCAGCTGAGCCCTGCTACATCCCTGTTCCTGTCCTGAACCTACACTGACAGATCCTGTTCCCTGCGGCACTGCAGATTCGACATATCACATCCGCATCGGATCGATCGCCACGCGATCCCGACAACCAGGAAGGCCAGATCAGTGGCTCGCTCAGTCCTCACAATGATCTGTCATTTAAATAGTTCCCTGACTAGCGGTCTGATGGACAGCACTATGAGAGCCCGCGCTGGCCTGGGCTCACCTTCCCCGGTGCCACAGTAGTTCTCCCCCGGTCCACCGCTCGAATCAGCAATTGATTGATCCATGAATCCCATGCGTATTGTTAGTTCCGACCAATCTAGCTTGCCAATTGCTACTCACGGGTCTCCGGCTCTGCGGAATCTTCATCCAGCCGTCCCGTCCCTCCGCACTCTAACCAGCATGCCGGGTTGATGGGTCACTTTGATCTCTCATGTAAATTCGACATGTTGCTTGACCTGCATGGTCCGATATGCTTTGCGAGCCACGACCCGTCCCGTTGCACGCGAGAATTCTTTTTTAAATATGAAGCATCCCCGGGGACTCTGCGTGGACTCGACAGCGCCCTGGACACTTTCCTTGACCTGAGGGTTGTATCAGATTGGATCAGATCAAGTCATTCTTTACTTTTGATCTGATCATTCTTTCATTTCATCCTCTTCTATATCTTGACTTTGACCACATTCTTTTCTGTAGCCCACAATGTCTGCAATTCTGCAATATACCTTGGCAGGGGTATCTCTCCTCGCCGCCATGATTGTCACCATCCTCAATGGCCTCGCCTATGCAGCCTTGCAGTCCGCACCCCACGCCCCAGCCGCAGGGCTTGCACCAGTCGCTCTGGGAGTCATCACCTGCGCGGCATTAATTGGACTGAACGTGATTTTACACAAAGACGTCCGAAGTGGCCAACAATGGCCAAAGTGGAAACAATTCGTTTTCTACTTCACCGGTGCATACCTCCTTATCGCCGCGGCGTCCATCACTGGCACAATGGCCAAAGACGAGCTGCGATCAACAACAGATCAACAAGGGCTCTTCATCGCCCGCTCAGTCTTCTGGTCTTTTTCCGTCTTCACGCAGGGTTTATACTACGGCTACCTGATTGTAGCCCTAGTCCAAAAGAACCAAACAACATCCACATGGCCACACCCATACTCGCAAGATATGAAGCTGGAGACATTCCCAGATAGTCCAGCGACCCTCACACCCCCGAGTCGAATCTGTGATCCAGAAGAATTCAAATTCGACACTCGCCGTTCCTCGTTACGAAAGTATCCTCGACGTTCGCACCGGTTTTCGGGAGGAACCCTCTGCCTACAGAAGTCGTTTACCAACACAACCACCACCACCGCAGATACAGATACACACAAAGACAACAACACAAACACAAATAAAGATACCCGCCCCAACTCCTTCGAAACAACCTCATCAATCTCAACAATCACCCCACAAACACCAACAGAACCACCAACCCCAACCCTCCAACAAGACACACGTCCCCTCCTCCGCACTAGCATCCGGAGCATGCCCAGTCTACGCCGAGAACAACACATCCATGCATCACTAAACAGCCTCGTCCGGCCTGCTCCTGCTCCTGCCCCTGTCTCAGTCTCACCAATAACCCCATCATCATCAACATACCTCCACCCAGACTCACCACACACACCCAACTTCCCAACCGGCACCTTTCCCGGCGAGTCAAACATCCACCCCCTATTCCGCAGCAATAGTCCCTCACCCTCACCAACCCCGGGACTCGGGACATCAGTCAAAGCATCACCGTCTGCAGGCCAGACGATAACGAAGCAGACATTGACGAGGATGCGCTCTGCGCGGTCTCTGCGTGAGCGGGAGAGAATTCCGTCGCCTTTGCCTTCGCCGACGGGGTCGTCGTATTCGTTGGCGTCGTCTTTGTCGCCGGAGGAGGAGAGGGAGGAGAGGGTTATGGCTTTTATGGCGGGGAGGAGCGGTGGGAGTGGGAGGGGGAGGAGACGGGATGAATTGAATGAATCGCCTTATGAGAAATAGTTTTAGTTGGATTTTTGTGATTTTGTATATTTGTTTTGTTTTGTTTTGTTTTGCTTGGTTTGGGTTATGTTGATATTGATGCTGGTTCTGTATAAATGGGATGGATGATGTGATGGATGGACTGGGTTAATTGGTGTTAGTATTGATATTGGTGTTGGTGTTGGTATTTGTGTTCTAGCGAGTGTAATTATGAATGATAATGACTGAATTGCATTAATATTGCTATCCTTGTATATATTTCGAGTCCTGTTTACTATTTTAATTGCTGGTTTAAGGGGATCCAGGGATCCTAGTACTAAGACTGACGTACCCTGTCTGGTCTACTAGATACTTCCATACTGTATTATACATAGCCTCGTATTACTAGTATAATAGCCGATCATTATGACTTAACCAGGTGTAATAAGTATGGACTGGCAATTGAACTACAGGGATCAGATAATATTATTCTTAGTATAGCATTCTTAAATAATTAAATACTTTAATAGCATACCCTACTGTGCTGCTCTATCTACTCTGTCGCTCTGCTTATACTCCTGGCTCCACCTTGGCAGAATCGCAGCCGCGCGCCAGGTGTCCTGATCCGCGTTCGGCGAGGAAATCTCGAGCTGCGGATAGCTTGAGCGATGTGCCGGGAGTGAGTATTTGAATATTTGAGTAATAGATGTACTCATTTATTTTATTATTATCTCCATCACCCTACTCTACTGCACCTACTCTGCTGTATAACTAGTGTTAACTGTTGCTAGTAACACTCCCCCGGAGGCTGGGCCGAGCCGCGCGGAAAAACGGCAATCCCTTCCTTTACACTTTCACTTTCACTTTCATCTTTTACGACCAGAACAGGACTCCCTCTATTCTACTCTCCTCTCCCTATACGGAGTAATCCTCTTTTAATTCCTCTCCTCCACTCCACTCCACCCACTCCCCTCTACTCTTCTCTCCTCCCTCCTTTATTTAATTCCCCATGTTCAGTCCCCCAATCCTGCTTCAGTAGATCCTTCTGCCCCTGGTAAGTCGCGTTCTTTTCTCTTCTTCTCCGCTCTATTCTACACTCTGCCCTACTCTACTTCCTAAGGTTGTACTCTCTCGTGCATTTACCCTGTTTTCCCCTGCTATTCTTTTTCATCTGTTCTCTGTGCTCTACCCTCCCTCTGGGCCCGCGTGTCTTGAATCGCTTCATCGTATTCCTACTCACCTAATCTACCCTGAAGCCTCTGGTCTTTTTATCCCCATCCCCATTCCCTTCCTCTGCTACTTCTATTCCATTGCTTTCTTCCATTTCCATTCCATCTTCCTCATCTCTTTTCATCATTCTTCATTCCCCTAAGGTTCTACCTTATCTTCACCCCATCCCATCATCGCATTCTCTTCTCTTCCCTTCCACTCTCCTTCGCCTATTTTACTCTTTATTTCCCATCTCATCCCACCTCATCCCACCCCATCCGTTTTCATCCGTCCCCCTTGGTACAATCGGGGGCGCCACAGCCTTTCTCCCTTCAATGCGGTACTTTGTGTTTTGACTTCAAAAGTCTGACGCTACTCCGCTACTCCCTGCTCCACTCCGTCTTTCTTGCTTCCGCCCTTACTGACTCCACCAGGGACGATGGTGGGAAGAAGAAAAAATCGTGTCACCGCGCGCATGGTCGCTCCCACCCCGACCCGTGGTCGCGGTATGTATAATCGATTCTATTAATCGCTGATTTGACTCGACAATTACTAAACTTTGCCCAGGTGGTCGAGGTAGTCGCGGTGGCCGCGCTAGAGGAGGCCGATGGGCAAATCACTGGGCTACCAGAACTGCCCCGGCGCGTGCAGCGCGCGCATCGTCGCCAGTAAATGACATTGACGATGAACATCATCTTGACAGCGATAGCGACTTGGAAGAGCCTATTCGTTCGCGCATCATCACTCTAAAGGTTGCCCCGCATCTCCTACGGTCTACCATAGATGGCCCTGGTAATGCCAGCCAAAATCAAGAGGATCATCACCTCGAGCCATCCACCGCGCAATCGAGTACTCCTACCGGTTCGCAATCGCAGAACCCGGAGACTCCTTTGCGGCGGCGCTCGAAACGAGCACTCGCTGTCCCCGAATCATCTCGGACAACGAGACAATCAGCGCGCCAATCAGTTCCGGGTCGCCAATCGTCGCGACTAAAGCCCGGCGAGTCCTCATATGAGCACGAAACGCCAAGTAAAGCAGGCGAATCAGAGCCCAGCGAGCACGACGACGAAGATGATTTTGGCGACGACGCCTCGCCTCAGAAGGAGGAGTATGATGAGGACTTTAAGCCGCAGCAACGTATCAAACTTCAAGTCTCTAACTCTACGGCGGAACATCTGCAAGATACTGCATCTACCCGGCCATCGCCGGCAATCGCAGAGCGGGAAACACGCCTCGCGACGACAAAATTACAAGATAACGAATTGACTCTGCGTCCCGACTCGGCATATTCAACGTCCGCACCAGCGTACTCGGAAGAAGCCGATAGCCCCAAGCAGCAGCTGCAGTCGCAGTCGCAGCAGCAGTCACAGTCGCTGCCCCAATCACGCGGCATGTCATCGCCGCGACCCTCGCGCAAGCGCAAATCAACCGAGACGAAAGATGAAAGCGCAGACGTCGAGTCCCGCGCCGTCTCGGAACCAGCAATCAAGAAACCGAAACTAGAAGACGATGAGCAACCAGCCAACGCCCTGGCAAATGGAACAGAGCTCGACTCTCAGCACGCTACCTCTTCACCCGACGAAACCGCGGACCAAGATGCCGCCCCCGTCTCAGCTGCACCCATCCGTGGGGGCCGCGGGGGCCGCGGGGGTCGTGGAAGTCGCGGTGGTTATCGGGGCCGAGGCCGAGGTCGGGGTCGAGGACGCGGTAGTCGCGGCGGCGCAATAGGACCCATTCGATCGTCGACCGTTGTACGAGCTCGCGGACGCGGACGCGGTCGTGCGCGTGCATCTGCCGCAGCGAAGGGCCGCGGTGGCAAGCGAATCGAAGACGAGATTTGGGATAGTGAAAGTCGCCGTCGTTCGCCTTCGCCAATTCCCGCGACGAAACCTATTAAAGATCGACAGGAGGAACTGGCGCTCCTCTTTAAGAAAGTTGGACAGGCGCAGCAGGTTGCTCTTAGTGTTTTGGCTGATCATTCTATGGCGAAGATTGCCAGGGAGAAAAATGCTCATAAAGAGTGTCCCGAGTTTATGCAGGTTCAGCTGGATTTGGCGGAATATGAGCGGAAGGCTTTGACGAGGTTTCGAGATGATTATGATTTGAAGGTTGAGGCGGAGAATAAGGTTTATGCTGGGGAGATTCATCTTATTGAGACGAGGGCGAATGTGGGTTTTCCTTTTCCCCCTTTCCCGGGCGTTTGCGCGTTTCCTTCGAAGAAAGGAAGAACGGTATGCTGATCGTGATTATAGGAACAACTCGAGAATATCCAGGATGAAATGTTCCATGCTGCTCGAGGCAAGTATATGGAATTGGTCTTGGGTCGCCGAGCCGCAGAGGACGATGAACATACAGAGGTAAGGAATCCACAAACAGCCACCCATCAAATCTATCCACTCAGCTGAATCTAACTCATCACAGACCGACGGATCTGACCCCGACGCCGAGGAACCACACTTTCTCTTCCGAATTGGAAAAGCCGGCACCCGCGAAGTCGAGCGCGGCTTCTTCGCCGAAGCCGTCCGAGAACCAGACGGTGCAGCCGCCTACGACCGCGGCCGCCGAACCTGGGACGACTTTGTGCAAAAAGTCCGACTAGGCGAAGACTTGAATCCGCAAATGCAAGCCCTCGACTCGATCACGGACCCAACAGTCCAAGACCACGTCACTCGAACACTGACAAACCTCCTCCAAGCGGCGCAAGTCGTCGCAGAAGGAGGAGGCCTCGACGGTGTCGCCGACTGGCCGCCAAAAGCCTTATCTATGCTAGCGGACACCGCGCTCTCGGAGCCAATTCCTCCACACCTACCCCGAATGGATCCAAACATGTCACCGGCGAGCCGGCATCTCATTCCAACATCTGGCGTCCCACCACCTCCGACGCTGGGTCACGGCCACACCCATGGTCCTGGCCAAGGACAAGGGCAAGGACAAGGACAGGGTCAGGGTCAAGGGCACCCTCACGGCCACCCCCACACCCACGCGCATGGACCAACAGATCCACGCTCCTTCATCCTTCCCCGTCCAACACCAACACAACAACCGCGCCGTATACTCCCCGCACGAGGCCAATTGGGTCTACCAGATCCATTCTCAATGAACGGTCCTCCTCAACTCCCTCCCCCACCAGGCTCGAATTTCCAGCGTTTACCCCCGCTTCCGAATTACTTTCCCGGCCCTGGACCTGCGCCGGGATCAGGTCCAGGACCCGGGGGACCGGGAGGACCAGGACAGGGACCAGGACCGGGACAGGGACCGGGGCAGCCTCCAGGACCAGGGATGTATTTCCCTTCGCCCCATCATTCTCCGCATGGAGCTCCGCCGCCACAGCCACCACGTCGCTACTAGGGACGTGTAGTGGTGTGAGGCGAGTGGGCAAAAAGAAAGAAAATAACAACAGAAACAAAAACAAAAGTGTATCATCATAATCATACCATCACCATCACCTCCGTATGCTACGATATGCAGCTACCCTGATGTGTGGCAGTGGCAGTGGCACCAGCAGCGGATGTACCATCAACATCAACACCATCAACGATTCGAAATCCCGTGTACTTTATCCTTTGTCTTTGAGCGTGGCGTTTACCTATCTTACTTACCTTACTCCTTTTTTCTCCTCCTATTCCCCGAGGATCCTTGATTCTGTTTTCTGATTCTATTCTGATTTTGCTTTACATGACCACCCTATTTTATTTCTTGGACTTATTTCTTTTGTTTGGTCGAATAAAATCCAAATTCAATTCAATTTAAATTAAATGCAAATTTACTTGCCAGTTTACTCCCTTCCCTTCCCCGGTCTGTATCTGGATTCACATAATAGTAATAATCCTGCTACTCCCGCTATCCCACCGCTATAATTCACCCTTCGAGCTACTAGCACAGCCTTCCCCTTCACAGTCAAGTCACAGCCAGTCATACCTACACCTAGACTAGACTAGGCATAGATACAACTAATTACTAGTAATTCGCCCCTGCGCCACACCGCAATGACTAGTCATACCTTACACTAGTTAATCCGTATTGCATTGCCCGCAGTATGAATCACCGTCAACATGAGACAGGATGACTCAACACCCGTGTACTGGTACCAGTACATACCCGCACAGCAAAATTCCACTACAAATGTATGCATTAGTAAGTACCAGTACAAACCAATACCCGTACACCAACAGTAACCCCACCAAGCGGACCCGCCAAGAAAATGCGATTGCAGCTTTGCACTTTTTCACCTTTCGGTTTCTGTCTTCATAACGGAGCTGGTATCTCGCTTTACCTTTGCTTTGATCACTTCCTACACTTCGCCTAGACAAGAAAGCCTTTTTTTTTTGTCTTTCGCATTTGTCGCATTTTTTTGCCCGCCACTATTCTCACTCCGAATACCCCCGCAGATCCTTCACTACCACCCCTCATGGCTGTCCGCGCGCAATTCGAGAACTCCAACGAGTAAGATCCCCACGCCTGGCAGAAACGAAAAAGAAAGAGAAATGCAAGGCAACTGGACCAGGATGTCCAGCTCAGTCCAGTTCAGTCAAGTCCTAGTGCTTGACTAGACTGGTCTGGACTTGGTTCACACTTTGAGATTACGAGACCAGATCAGACCGGAGCAACCTGCTAATACTTTCTTTCTTTCTGAACAGGGTTGGAGTTTTCGCCCGTCTGACGAACTCCTACGCTATCGTTGCTGTCGGTGCTTCGGAGAACTTTTACAGGTGCGTTTGTGTTGATATTGCACGGATTGATGGGCGGGGTTGGGCGGAGTTGGCGGACTGGATTGTATTGCACTCGACTGCATTGAGTCCATGACCCGGCCGGTAATGGGTTGAAATAGGGCAGGGTGGGATATGATATGATATGATATGATGGATGCAATCTCAGTCGTACCGGACCACCAACCCAGCCAGTCCCAACAGCCCAGCCCATCCATTCCAGCGCAAAGCAGCAAGAAGCGAAACCCAAGCTAACCACCTCTCCACTCCAGTGTCTTCGAATCCGAACTCCAGGACGTTATCCCCATCTGCCACGCCACGATCGCAGGAACCCGAATCGTCGGCCGTTTAACCGTCGGAAACAAGAACGGTCTCCTCGTGCCCACAACCACCACAGACCAGGAACTGCAGCACCTCCGCAACACGCTTCCGGACGCTGTAAAAATCCAACGGATAGAAGAGCGCCTTTCTGCGCTCGGAAACGTCATTTGCTGTAACGACCATGTTGCCATTGTTCATCCGGATTTGGAGCGGGAGACTGAGGAGATGTAGGACACCCACTTGCCCCCAAACACCCCTTGAAATTTTGCTTGTTTGATTTGATTTGATCTGATCTGGTCTAACTGTTTCTTTTCGTGCAGCATCGCCGACGTCCTGGGCGTAGAAGTATTCCGCCAAACAGTCGCCGACAACGTCCTTACAGGCTCATACATGGCCCTCTCCAACCAAGGTGGAATCGTGCACCCCAAGACCTCAATCCGGGACCAAGATGAATTGTCCAGTCTCTTGCAGGTTCCCCTTGTCGCTGGTAGTGTGAATCGTGGCTCGCCGGTTGTTGGTGCGGGTATGGTTGTTAATGATTGGCTCGCTGTTACCGGTCTTGATACCACGGCTACGGAATTGAGTGTTATCGAGTCTGTTTTCCGTCTGGGTGAGATGGCGCCTGGTGGTGCTGGTGCCGCCGGTCCTAATAAGGAGAGTATTGTTGAGAGTTTCTACTAAGCGGAGCTTGGCTTTGCTTGGTGGGATCTTTCCTGCTCTTGCCTGTTTCATTGCTCTTTTCGAGAAGCTGATGCCAAGATTGGCTCAGTCGGATGAGTGAGTGCGAAATGAGGCGATAGGACGAGATTCTGGATTTAGGCGATAAAATGGGGTCCGTGGTTTTTGATGATATTGGTATTATTGTTCTTTATTTTCCCTTTTTTTATTCACGATGGTGTGCATTTCTTGTTGTGGTTTGGAAGTTGTCCTGTCGCAATTATGATTTATGACCGTGATCTGATGATGTGCTGTGCTGTGCTTGATTTTCGTATTGATGTTGTAGTTGTAGTTGTAGACGCAGGCGTAGATGGGACGTAACTAGTGAGTGGGTGAAATGGGGAGGGATGCTATGCAGATGCAGCTGTACTACCTATGCAGATTCGCTGGAGATGCAGATGCAACGTGACCCTATGCCAGTGTCCGATCTGATTGAAATGCCCAGGCCCATGGTGCTGGGATGTTGGAGTAGTGGTTCGGGAGCTTGCTAGTATACTTAGCCTGAAGTTTGTTTTAGTAGAGCTCAGGCTTGCTACAAAACTGTGGGCGGTCCGAACCAAGTAGCTTTGTTCAAATTGCTAAAATCTTTAGCTAAAAGACAATGAATGTTCGTTATTCGTTACTAGTTACTTGCCTGTCTCGCTGAGGCAGTGTGTGAAACATCCAAGAAACATCCAATTCAACTAGCTCTAAAAATGACCCCCAAATCCTGTTATTACCATAAAATGACACTTGAACTATTTATCCCCCAAGAACTTGAAACCATGACCTTTTCCCTGTACTATCTAGTGCGTATACTTCTAGGTACCATATTGTGCGCCCTGTACGCCAGATGCCCGCTCTACGCAACATCATGCATACATAAACCCATTACCTCAGAAGAAGAAGAGCATAACACGAGTCGAAGAGCTACACTGTTGCTCAGCTCTAATCCTTCTATTCCCGATGAACAGATCGCAGATGCTGTTTCAGATTATCATTGCGGTTGAAGGTCGAATGGCACTTGTCGCAAGGGAAGGAACCCGGAGCAACATGGAGAAAATAGTAATGACGTTTCAAAGTTGACTTGTTGGAGAATGGTTTGCGATGCGGGCAGGCTGGCCATGGGCATAACAAAGGAGACTCGGAGGAGGAGGTTTCACTTTGTAGATAGGTATACATTAGCACGTGATTGACTATACTATTGTGGGAATGAGATGTTTACCTATCGTTGCTCGGATGATTGCCGCCACCATTGAATGATGGGAAATTGTCTGGGTTGTTTTCTCCAACGGCCGTCGGCAAGCTCAAGGTTGGAGGTGCGCTGTCCGGGTTTAATAAAGATGTATCATCAGCTGGGCCCTCTTGAGAAAGAGTGTCAAGTAAATCATCGGCGGTAAAAGCCTCCAATCTCTCGAATAAAGGGTCTAGCTCGGCAAAGACTGATATGTTGTCGGTAATGGAAGCCATTGTATTGCTTGCTTTCTCGAAGGGTTCCTGATTTTGTCCCTGGGTGGTTGAGAGATTCATGTTGTAGGAATGCCAAGACATGATGATAATTGTATGGAGTCTCTCACGGGGATCAGCGATAACAATAAACGATATGCTGTAATGCGAGAAAGGAGAAAACTTGAAGTGAATTGTGAGCTTGCAGAGTAGGAAATAACACACAATTTATTTCGCACAAGGTCCAACACCCTCTCAACCCTTTCCAACCCTGAACATCGAACGACCAGACTGTCAGTATTGTGCCTTGCGACAATGACATCCCAAAGCAGCAGAAAAAAGGTGGATCCGGTTGTATAGGTTTAAAATGAGGCTCGGCTATCCTTAGCGACGGTTATCATTGGTGTGTTGTGTGAGACCCACTGCTTGTTAGGACCTAGAATCGGTCATATTGGAGAAGTGTAGTATTGTATGGAAAATGGTATCAGTCTGCTCAATTTAGAATACCTCACGAAAACCATTTAACACAAGATTACGATGACAAAGTATGTTATTAAGCAATGCCAAGCAATGGGATGGTGAAATCCGCTAGTAACGTTACGCTCTGTCGCGATACTGCTTGTCAGTTTTGTCGAACAAGGGGGAAGTCTGTCCAAAGGGACTTGGGTCACAACTGGTCTGCTGGATGTATATGCCCGTGATCGATCAACGCTTATCCGGAATGTTTCCAGGAAGAGAACATGCACCGGTTTATCAAATTATATATGTCTATACCTACTCGTATAGATAATATTTACTAGTACTGACAAACCTAGCCTTAACTAGCATTAAAACCCGCGGACAGACACCTCCATTTAGTAAAATATTTTTATTTTCAGCCCCAATGGCCTTGATCTTGTAATGACTTGTTCTTGTTTTGTTCTTAGTTTATTCCTAGCAGCCACATTTTGACCTAATCGACCGGTCGATTACCGGTCGATTAGGTCAAAATGTGGCTGCTATTGCGTAGCTCATATTTTCTATATTCTCGACCTGTCGACTGGGCCCCACCTAAATCCCCACTCTCACGTTCTCAGTTTCGACCTGTCGACCTATCGACTCTGCCCCCTACCTAAATCCCACTCTCACGTTCTCACGTTCTCACACTCTCACGTTCTCACTTTTGACATGTTGACATGTTGACCTAACGACTCTGCCCCGTACCTAAATCCCCACTTTCTCACAACATTCTCCTGCTCTCCCGCTCTCACACTCTCACCTCCACACTTTTCAGTATTCCGCCTTAGTTTCCACATGGATCTAGATCACTGAGCGCTGAGCTCCGCTAGCCTCCTACCTACCCATGTGACTTATCGGCCCCTGCACAAGAGCTAAAGGGATCATCCATTCATATTTCAGTCTTCTTTGTTGAATCAAGTCCATGGACCCGGGTGATCTTTACCCCTATATTTTGCAATTTCCGTTCCATATCATGATATCCACGATCGATGTATTTGACACCCCTGATAATGGAAGTTCCTCTCGCAGCAATAGCGGCAACAACGAGACTAGCGGTAGCCCTCAAATCAGAGCCAGAGACATCTGCACCGGACAAACTCGATATGCCAGAAATTGTGGCAATCTGCCCGCAGATCTCGATACCTGCACCCATAGCCCGGAGGCCTACAGCCTGACTGAACCGGTTTTCATAGACTGTCTCGGTAACTTCACTAACACCTTTTGCCTGGGAAAGTAGTACCATGATCTGCGGCTGCAGGTCTGTGGGAAAGCCGGGATATGGTCCGGTTTGAATATCGGTGGGTGATGGCTTCTTGGCCTTGCTTACAGTCACCGAATTTCCGAAGAAATCGATGATAGCGCCAACCGCCCGAAGCTTAGTGATGAGTGCCGTATGATACTCAGTTTGACAGCCGTGAATGGTGAGTGGATTCCCGGATATTGCTCCAAGGATCAAAAAGGTGCCTGCCTCAATACGGTCTGACATAACTTTGTACTGGTATGGAGACAGCAGCCGGCCATGACCGGAAATAATGAGATGGTTGCTTCCAGCCCCTTGGATCTGCGCACCCATCTTGATGAGACACAGGATCAAGTCGACGACGTCCGGTTCACGGGCTGCATTGTGTATGTGCGTGGTACCATGTGCCAAACAAGCTGCCATTATCAAGTTCATTGTCCCTGTTACGGACGGAGTCTGCAAATGTAAAGAAGTACCATGTAGCCGAGTGGATTGTGCTTCGATATAGTCGTCGGTCACTTTGACACTTGCCCCTAAAGCCTCGAGTCCTTTAACATGTTCCTCAATTGGGCGGTCGCCAATTGTGCAACCCCCCGGAAGGCTCAACTTGGCATATCCATATCGTGCGACAAGAGGACCCAGCAGCAGAATGGACGCTCGCAAACGACCTGCCAGGCGATCCGGTACATGAAGAGATATTAATCTTGTCGTATCAATATGGAGATTTCCATCAAGGCGTTTGATGCTCGCACCAAGATACTGGAGATTTCGAGCCATATTGTGGATATCAGATACCGGTGGAACTCCCTGCAAGATACTATTTCCGCACGCGAGCACTGTTGCTGCCATCAGCGCTAGTCCGGCGTTCTTTGAGCCCGAGACGTGTATATCTCCAGCGACATCGTAGCCGCCCTGAATCACAATAGCACCCGTCATTGCATGAAGCAGGAGTATGATCCGATCCCAGTTGGAGTGTATTTTGGGTATGGATAGTGAAACGGCCCCTTTGGATAAAGCGACAGCCTGATTTTGGTTTGGTTTTGCCTGGTGTATTAGATATCAATATTCATGTTGTTCCGTTCGGTTCACCCTTTTCCTTCTTCGATCCCTAGCGGTGTGCCGCTGGTTGTACGATGCTACCCTAGATGCGGTGTAGCTTCATGGAGTCAAGATCTGTACTTCTGCCGTATCGACCAATCGCCGTACAGTCTGCGTCGTTGAAATCTCGACTATGTACTATATAAGGCAACAAGTGGGTCGACTGAGCGATAATCGTCAGATGCATCGAATTCCCCTCGATCGATTGTGCGTTCGTCAAAATTGAATCGTGTGGGGCAACTGCCCCGCGACTGCTGTCGAGCAGATTTGATATTGCTACTCGTACACATCATGTCGCCCGTCTGTTGGGAAGAAGATGTAAATCTGCGGGAGTACAACACTTTCAATGTTGACTCAATTGCCCGCTACTTTGTGCGGATCCGCAGTACGGACGGCCTCAAAGATCTCCTGGCTTCACCCCGATTCCGCAACCTTCGACATTTAGTGATCGGCGGCGGCAGTAATATTCTGTTCGCCGCAGAGACCTTTGACGGCATCATTCTAAAAAACGAGATTTACGGCATTGAAGTGTTATCCGAAAATGAAAACAACACAGTCCTCAGAGTTGGCGGGGGAGTGGAATGGATGTCACTGGTGACATATTGCATCGATCATGACCTCGGCGGGTTGGAGAATTTATCTTTGATACCTGGCACGGTCGGCGCAGCTCCAATACAGAATATTGGTGCATATGGGGCTGAGCTCAGCGATGTGATGTTGAGCGTGGAAGTGTGCAACCTGGAGACCGGCGAAACAAGAACCATGTCGAAAGATGAATGCGCCTTGAAATATCGCGACAGCATCTTCAAACATGCCTTGAATAATGTTTTCATCTCTTTTGTCATCATCAGGGTATCCAAAGCACAGTTCCACTGTTTAAACACACAGTATTCCTCTGTTCAGGATGTTCTGCAGCAACAAGGTATTGCGACGCCAACAATACGATCAGTTAGTGAGGCAATCTGCCTGCTCCGTAGACGCAAACTGCCTGATCCAAAAATATTGGGAAATGCGGGAAGTTTCTTCAAGAATGCTACTTGTGACGCGTCGGTCTGCAAGTCTATCACGAAGGCCCACCCCAAAATACCTTTATTTCCTGGACCGGATAGCTTCATTATTATCCCGGCAGCATGGCTGATCGAGACGTGTGGCTGGAAGGGAAAGCAAATAGGCAATGCAGGGGTCTCTCCTAGCCATGCTCTAATACTTGTGAATTATGGAGGAGCACAAGGCCAGGAGATATTGCTCCTGGCGGATTCAATTATAAAGGATGTTCAGGCTAAATTAGGGTTTCAGTTGATCCCTGAAGTAAACATAATCAGATAAATACATAGATCCTCTGAAAACAAGTTCGAATTGCGTAAATTTACTCCATAGTCAGGTTCCACCCAAAGGAGGACTGACCAGTTGGCGATTCGATTGGCGAGAGACGTTCGCAGAAGCGAGCTCCAGTCCAACTGCGGGGCGATGTCCAACACCTCATCATCGTCGCGATCTCTTTTCTCCCAACGCCGCCCCGCTATATACGAGGATAAAAGAAGACAAAATGAACTTCTTAGGCCTTAAAGAAAGGCTACAGAGCGAGCGGACGCCTTCGATGCTCGGCTTCCCTCCTTCCATTGGCCTTATTCACTTTGTCTGCATCGGTGGGCATGGAATGTCAGGAATCGCTTTGATTCTCCACCAGCTGGGATATCAAGTGCAAGGTAGCGATATTAAAGAAAGTGATAACACACGAAGACTCCGGACTGCTGGTGTGACTGTGTTTATTGGCCATGACACTGCCTATGTGCGCCCTGCTAAACTGGTAGTTTCGTCAGGGCAAGCCTTGGCGATTAAATGGCGAACCAAAGAAAATATTGAGGTCGAAGCCGCCAGAGCAAACGGGATCCCAGTCATACACCGAGCTAAGATGCTGGCTGAGATCATGCGGAATAAGAAGGCAATTGCCGTCGGAGGCAGTCATGGCAAAAGTACCACCACGAGCATGCTGGCGGCAATTATGCGGGCTGCTGATCTGGATCCCACGGTTATCACTGGCGCAACTATGAGTCTGTATGACAGCAACGCCTACCTTGGAACAGGCGAGTGGATGGTGGTTGAAGCGGACGAGAGTGATGGGTCTTTCCTGGAATTGCCTCACCTGGTGACAGTTGTGACGAACATTGACAGTGACCATATCAACTTTTGGAAGGAAGAAAAGCACACCCGAGAGGCGTTTTCCAAATTTGTTCATAATATGCCCTTTTTTGGACTCGGAGTTCTTTGTATCGACGACCCAGGCGTCAAACAAATCATGCCATCGGTGCAGGATCAAGATATCGTGACGTACGGGCTATCCGAAGAGGCAGATGTCCGTGCAGAGGATCCCATATATTCACCCGATGGCTGCTCTTTCAGTGTCTCCGTTCGCGACCGACAAAGCGACTGCCGAACGACAATGAGTCGCATCACAGTGAATGCTCTTGGAGAGACGAATGTTCAGAATGCACTCGCAGCGGTTGCAGTTGGCATCGAGATTGGTATCGAAGTACCGATATTGAATCAAGCACTGAGTACGTTTCCCGGTCTGCAGCAGCGGTTCGAACGTATCGGCCTTATCGATGGAATCACCATCATTAATGACCATGCTGCTCATACTGCCGAGATACGAGCAACGTTGAATATGGCAAAGCAGGCCGGGGCCAAGAGGATTATTGCCGTTCATCAGTCGTGCAGCCGGGCTTCTATGGCAGAAGACTGGGTCGCCGATGGATACCCCAGTGCCTTTGAGGACACATCACATATCATCATCGGTCGAGCCGAAGGGGTAGAGGAGATCCAGGCTGCACAGGGTCAAGCTACCCTGGTTCAGTCACTCCGCAACTTTGGGTATTCAGAAGTGACTTCGATGCATGACTCAACCCATTTGCCTGACCTAGTGTCTCGTGTCGCGGAGGACGGTGACTTCGTGGTTTGCATGGGTTATTTGGGGTCAGATGGGTGGTCAAGAAGCTTGATAGGGGAGATGAGAAAACTGAAATCTGTATGAAGCAGAGTGATACAGTAGGTTTCAAAATTCGCTTGGCCAACACAATCTCAATAACTCCGATCAGGTCCCGCCGCCAACTTTTTGAGTGGACTAGATTAAATTAAGGACAACGTAAGATGGCGGAGCTCTGATTGATGACGCTAGAATGTCGAGGGGTACAGTAGTCATATAGCTGCTTTCAAAGGTCGCATTTTTGGCATCTTAGGACCCGTGTTCATTTCTCGGTAGTAAACCCATCAACTGATATTTAGACGGTCGGTATTCGGGTTGTGCTATTTCGTTATTGTGATGATTAACCATGATTTAATTGAACTGGTCTTGATAGTCCAACTTTCGTCGTTTATTGACTGGAACATGGGGGTTTTAGGCGACGCTCTGATCATTCATGGTGCTAGGTGGATGTGGTTTCATTCATGTCGAGGTCTACTTGAATTAAGTTTGAACCGCTGAGTAGGACTCTGCAGTATAACGATGTACTTAGTTTACTTAATCGGTTTCGTTTCATCATTAAATAAAAACGGACACAAGCCAGATCCTATGGTAGCACTCCAGTTAGTTGGTCCATCTCCTCTCATATGCTCCATACAATCTACCAGAGGGCTATTGTGAAAGAAAGCCGTTCTATTCAAACCCAAATAGCACAATTTCAAAGTCAACCAATTACTATGCCTAAATCTGATCCCAAAACATACAATTCCCTTGCTCCCACCGCACACTATTTATCAGCCATTCCAATCGTTGAACTCCATAAAGTCGATGAATATTAAAAATACTGCCTAGATCTTCCAGTGAATACCAGATCGTAGGTGCTGCTTTAGGTTGTCCTTTCTATTAAAGGACATAGTGCATCTGGCATGGTAGCATTTGAACGAGCGTGGGGCAAGATGTTGAGTGTTTTCGTGGCGTTTGAGCGTTCCCTTGTTGCAGAACGGACCGGGCCGCTTGCATCCTGGCCAATTGCATAGTAACAGTGGAGAGATCGACCTGGGATAAAATACTTTTAGGATCTTGTTATACGCGGATTCAAGATAAAGGAGGGAGTATTTACTTGACTTTATCTGAACCATAGTGATTCTGGCAGGATTGCTGGTTATTGACCCACTGGCTCTCCATGATATTGTTTCGAAAGTCTAGGGCCGGAAATTTCTGGGTCGGGGGAATACCGACGGCATTGCCGAGGCCAACGCCGTACTGAGAGGATGAATCGAAGAGCTGATTGATAGAGGAGGGCCATATACCTCCAAAAAACGGGCCCGTACTAGTGAATCTTGGGACAGTATCGATATTCTGGCTCATTGCAATTCCTCCATCATAGGAAGTCGGTCCAGCTTCGCATTGGGGATCGAAGCCTATATTATACCCAGCCATGGTAGTTGTCGTATCTGGCTTTCGAAAGCGCTAGCGGAGAGGAAGCCGAGTAAATCGAGTAGGTAATTCAAATTGTAAATCTGGAAATTTCGAGGGGATAATTCATCACGAGCCAGAAGATATGAGAGCCAATAATGATGGAAGCCCCAGGCTAGAAGTTGTTCACAGAAATGGACTGGCTCTTTTATTTCAGGTTCGAGTTGGCTCAGAAATCAATGTATGGAAATTTCGGTGGGTGATCGGGTGTAACTGTGTAGTCTAGGCGCAGTCTTCGAGATGGAGCTCCAAAATAAGAATTTGCTTCCTCGTTGTAAATATAGACCACATTACCTTTTGAATAGAAGTTTTTACTGAAGCGAGGTGACGATTTCCTTTTATTCTTCGAGTACTAGGGAATCCATGCAGCGAGAAATAATAAAGGAAAACTGTCAATGTTGCGATGGATTTTTCGTTCCTGGGAGCGTCATAGGGAGGTGACTTATAATAAATCATAGGGTTCAATTTTGTGTTTTGACTACGCATTAGCCTGATCTTGCAAGATCAAAGTGGAGCTTGCCCTCGATGGCAACAGACCAGAAGCCGCCACGGACCAATGAGCGTAGGGCAATAGTGTCTACAGGCTCAGAACTTTTTGCCCTCCTGTTGAGGTGTGGGTTGCGTGGGTTCGCGACGGCCTCAGACGTCGAGGTCGTCTTTGAGTTGCCTCGACCCCCTCTCTCTCCAAGATGGTGCCTGATCATTCGCATGCATCCACCCTTTTTCATGACTCTGGGGCTCTATCAACTACCAACCTCAAGTGAAGAATGGCTAGACAAGGAAGTATGAGAAGGGAGTTATGCATGATGCCATGCTTGAACCATCGTCTTTGATGGTAGCCTACGAGGGCCTCGACCTTGACCTCGATAACAGCATGCGCCACACATTGCCTAAAGAACCCCACAAAACGTCCTGGTCGTTATGTGGAGCAAGAAGGATAGTCGCTGTTTTGGGATCACCAGAAAGCGCCGAGGGCCAATAGGAGGAGAATTCACTTGCAACTGGAGAGGGAGGGGGCCATTGTTTGCTCCTACTGCCGGTAACTAGTAGATCATAGCCGTGGCGGGAGTGCGGCCAAGCCCCGAAAAATGTCTATGGATCCACCAGAAACTGGTTCTAACCAATAGAAAGGGATGTAAAGCAGAAGTTCGTACGGAGTACATGATTGTATACGTGTTTCTGTTACAGAGAAGAGTGTGGCGGAGAGTCAAGCCGCCCGGCTCTATGTACCACGTCAAGTGAGGCAGAGGGGGATGCAGACAAGCCATCCCAACTCCACCAGAAAGTGTCAGTGGCCAATTAGCAAAGGATATATGACGCATTACTCGTAAAAGATCTGTGGCGCGCATACATACGTGTCTAGTCTCTGCTTGCTTCTGCCGCAACTTCACCATGGTATTAGTTCGTGAGTTTAGAGAAGAAAAAGTATTTAGCTCACCCTGGAACCCGCTTCCTACAGGTCAGAATGGCATACTTCTAATTTATGAGTTCAAAGTTCTGTTGGCCTTGGACTCCCAGATTTTCACGTTGACATCCCCTTTTCGCCAAGCCTATGCCGCTGCGGACATCCCTGAATTAACCTGAACTGCTATTGGGAGACGCCTTTTGGGTGGATATCGGGCAACACATCTCAGCCTCAACCACACCGAAATGTCATGTGTATGTCTGGGTAGACAAGACTTTTCTTGATCCACGGCCAATCCGCATTTGTGAATTTCTATATTTCTATGCGCAACAAAATCGTCCACCTATCCTCATATTCATAAC
>JAVMSB010000330.1:0-35014 GCA_031761475.1 Penicillium pancosmium | reverse complement strand
GGGAAAGGGAGAACGAAGTGTCGTGTTAACCGGCTGGATTTTGCGGGTGGTGTGGTGTCGACACCTCAGGCCATGATTGGCTGGATCTTAGTCATCACCCGATGTGGCCCGTTGATCGCAAACGCTTCTCCGTGATTGGCCGAGCTATCTGACAGCAGTATCTATAGCATCGAAATGCATGATGCGTGGAATAGCATAACTAGTGTAAGTATACTAGTAGGTTGAAAGGTATTTACTATCAGGATTTGAGAGCCTTTAGAGGCAGCATATTGCATCTGTAGTAAGTGTATTTCCAGTAGTACTAGTAGTATTGCTCATCCAATGGATGGGATCCGAGTGATGATATATATCCAAGGCAGGTGATTGCACATACTACCTACTATCCAGTGGTATACCACCACTGGCAACGGCTGCCCCAACTTCAAGTTGTGCTGATCCGGGTCCAGATAAAATATACAGGGCTAGTAGTAGTAATACAAATTGATGACGAGGCATGCAAGATTTATCAATTGAGGGTACCCGCGGTTGTGTTATCCGTAGTATAAGAACTCCACGGCTCCAATTTGAAGGTTATATAGTACTAGTAGAACACCGCCATTCGAAACCTTGGAATGCGGCGTTGGCACCTGCATATCTGACACACTACTAGTATCATACAAACCTTGGAATCAATCCATGGATCCCCACGCCATTTGCGCATTGACTCGCCGAGTGGAGACGATATCACGGATCCAATTTCTGAATAAGCGCAGCCCTAAGGGACCCCTGGGAGATGAGAGTCGTACAGAGTCGACCGAGGATGAGCTCGTGAATGATACTAGTACTACACTGTCGTGCAGTCGTATTCAATTGCAACCCTCTCTCGGGGATCAGTTGGTCAAAATCCAAGGCTACTGGATTGGTGTAATTGGGGGCCCAATATTGGTGCAATTGGTTGGGGGGACCCATTTCTTATTTACTTCAGCCGAAAGCGGTGCCAGGTTAGTGCCCAGGTGGTGCCTGGCTGAAGACGGCATGTGATGGTTCCTGGGCCACACAACTCCATAGACATATCTGAATGAGCATATAGGGTATAGTATGTAATTGATTAATATAATTTTGACAACTATATACTAATATTTATACCAAATAACCCATTATCCCATACTCATAAATATACATCAATACTCGATTTACCTCGGAAGCTGCGGGTGCCCCTTTTCATGCCGCGCTAGTCCCAATTGGTGGTTGCCCAACGGACGCGCCGGGAAAAAAAGAGAAGAACAAGAAGTGTCCCGAGTCCCTTTTAATTTGTCCTCCTTCAACCACGCGCTCATCTACTTCGTCTTCTCCCCTCCCCTTTCCTTTCCTTTCCTTTTATTTTTCGCGCGCCTTGTTCATCCGCGATCTCGGGGCTCTCTTCCTTCTTCCTTTTCTTTTTCGGTCTTCCCTTTTTGTGTTCGCGACTTCCGCCTCACAAGGCCTCCAACCGTCGCCATGGCCGACCTCCTTCAGAATATCCCCATCCCGACCCTGGACCGTCCTTTCGGCGTCCATCTGTGGCCGCTGTTCGATCAGGCCTTCGACATGGTCATGGGTTACCCCGCCAGCGAGTTCAAGTTCACCGAGGGCGTCACCCCTCTCTCCACCTTCAAGGAGACCGCCACCCTGCTGGTTACCTACTACGTGGTTATCTTCGGTGGCCGTGAGGTCATGAAGAAGTTGCCCGCTTTCAAGCTCAACACCCTCTTCATGATCCACAACTTCCTTCTCACCGCTGTCAGCGCCATCCTCCTGGCTCTGTTCGTCGAGCAGCTTCTGCCCACCCTCGTGCGCAACGGCGTCTTCTACACCATTTGCGACCACAACGGTGGATGGACGCAGCCCCTCATCATTCTGTACTACGTATGTATTCCAATTGCGTGCGCAATTTCCCACTCAATTGACCTCCAAAGCTAACATCGCCTTCTTTCTCCACAGCTCAACTACATCAACAAATACGTCGAACTCCTGGACACCGTCTTCCTGGTCCTCAAGAAGAAGCCCCTGACCTTCCTTCACACCTACCACCACGGTGCCACTGCTCTCCTCTGCTATACCCAGCTGATCGGTCTCACTGCTGTGCAATGGGTTCCTATCACCATCAACCTGCTTGTCCACGTTGTCATGTACTGGTACTACTTCCAGAGTGCCCGTGGCGTCCGTATCTGGTGGAAGAAGTATATCACCATGCTGCAGATTGTGCAGTTCGTCATTGATCTCGGTAAGCTGCGCAAATCTAAATCAAACACTCACCCACTTTTTGCGCAAATACTAACACTGTCTCATCCACAGGCTTCATCTACTTCGCTTCCTACACCTACTTCTCCTCCGCCTACTTCCCCTGGGCCCCCAACATGGGCCAGTGTGCCGGTGAGGAGTTCGCTGCCTTCGCTGGTATCGGCATCATCACCTCCTATCTGCTCCTGTTCATTTCCTTCTACATCGCCACCTACAAGAAGGAGGTCAAGGTCGGCCGCCCTCGCAGCAACACCGGCAAGAAGTCCCTGATCGACATGCGCAACTTCGAGATCCCCTCCCCCGCTGGTGCCCAGGCCAACGGCAGCCCCAAGACCTCCAACGGCGCTGCCTCGACCGGCCGCTCCAACGGCCCCGTCACCCGTTCCCGCAAGGCTTAAGCGAATTCAGTTGAAAATTCGCACGTCCAAAACAAGGGACCGCGCGATGAAATCGTATTTCTGATAGTGGTGTATTGCGTCGTCTTCCCTGAACAGAAGTCGAAAAAAAATTCTTCGAACATATTGCGCTTCAAGCAGAGCCAGTGCGAATGTAGGGCATGGTGGCTTGGCTTGGCTCCTTCGGTGATTCGATCTATATTGTTTTAATGAATGACCCTTCACGAGACCAGACCCAACTGTCTGGTAGTTCTATGCGGCATGTTCTGGGCTCTGCAGGACGATGGATGGATTAGTCGAGGTGGGTGGTCGGAAAGGGAGGGTTTCTCGACACCAAGGCGATTCCTTTTCTCTTTTTTTCCTTTCATCCAGGCAGACTGTCGGTCAGTCTCCTGGTTGTATTTTATACTGTGATATTCTTCGGTTCATGTTTGTCGTTATCACCCTTAGTCTGCCGGTGGCAGACACTTTCTATTGCATCGTTACCTTTATTGTTAGCAAGGTACTCATAGATGCTAGTTCATATATCATGCTAAATGTAATCACTTATGCAAGATCAGATTCTACTAATAGTGACATTGTAGAGAGTATTGCTTCAAGTCTTTTCGTGGCAACCACAGCGAAGACCATGGATGTGTTCCTATGGTTGTAGGCAATTTAAAGATCCTTATTTTGATGACAAGAGCAATCTACTAGATATGGGTAAACCACCATGATTGTTTTTCTGATGAATGGCAGCCATGTCGCTTACGTTTGCTACTCTTCATAGCAATGATGAGAGTTGAGTTTGCCATAAACCTCTTTACAGACATTGCCATTGTTTCCCATGAAACCGAAAGTCCTCAAAATGCTGGTGAAGTTTCCATGTTTTGTTTTGACAACGCCAGCTGCCTTGAACCCGAAATTATAGTACAGTCTAACACTAGCCGGCGAAGACATAACAAAGGCATCTAGTGCATTTTCATCAATGTAGTGACAAAACATCTTCAGAAGTGCAGAACCAATACCTTGTCGTTGATAACTTGGATCCACGACCATGGAGGTGATTCCTGAGGGACATACGTGAGCGTGAGAATATTCAAGCTGACAGCAGACTTTCGGCATATTTCATTTTCCTGAGGACCCTGGAGTACTCTTTACCTCTCTTCTCTGATTTTTTTTGAAATGCGGAGCCATGAGGTCACGTCCAAAGAGGGAGGAATCAAGCTGTCCTGGGGTTTCACCTGTGTTCCTTGCTTTGCCTTGGATTCGCTTGTCGGGCTATTTTGAATGTAGCTTTCATCATCCATTCTCTCTGAGAGAGCGTCTGAATCCAAAGTCTAACCTACCAGTCCGACGGGTAATCCTTCTTCTCCCCTCGCCTTGAACAGAGATTCGTTTTCTCGATGAACTGTCTCTAAAAGCCCGTCAACCATCCATCTTATTTCGCTTTCTTTTTGATCTCCAGGGGATGGGAACATGAAGCGATGGAGCAGGCCGTCTTGATGTGCAGGGAACTGGACTTTTCGCACAAGTAAATCCACGTCCTCAGTTTCGAGAGGCGAAATCGACAATTCCATGTTGTTGGTTGACGAAAGTTGTCCAGCCACAGATCCGTCAAGGAAAAACTGATATGCAAAGGCGGAGAGTAAGACTTTTGCAGCCTTCTGCACAAGCGCTTGCTGATTTGTCTCTTGAAGAGGAGCTGTAGGACATCCATCCTAGTCGATGAGCTAAGGTTTCCTGTCAACTATCGCTACCACTTGAATCAGCCGCGGCCAAGTTAACAACTATCAATCGAATAGGCAGAAGGCAACGACACGAACCACAGCGTCTATGTAGGGATCCATTGCTTCGTCATCGCATTAAGGAGGGGAAACAAAGCCAAATACTACTGTCCAGCTCAGCGGCTATGCACACACGACGGCAGATATATGGTTACGCTTCGTTGCTAGAGTTGATATATCTGCGTACTTCTTGATAAAGAGAAGGTATGTTCTGAACCTTGCTACCGCCAAATACTAGATAGCCTCCATGTCCCGTACAGCACAATATCTTACCCTTTTCTGCAGGATTATCGATTGTTATGGAGCTTACTAGATATTGTACTAGGCGCGAACCAGCCTCATAGAAGGGTTTCGAATTCATTTTTAATGAGATGCTAATTGCGGAGCTGCGACGTTGTTTGCTTCCGGCAAGGCATTACCTTCAAAGAGATGCAGTTTTCTTCTGCGGACAGACATGAGTATGTACTGAGTAGTCGAGACTGTAAGTAAAAGCAAGGGCTGTCCCAGCCCATATCTTTATGGGCAGCACTGTACACCTGCATATGCCATTCGATAG
Organism: Penicillium pancosmium; assembly: GCA_031761475.1. Taxonomy (NCBI): domain Eukaryota; kingdom Fungi; phylum Ascomycota; class Eurotiomycetes; order Eurotiales; family Aspergillaceae; genus Penicillium; species Penicillium pancosmium. The sequence continues at coordinate 30,038 of JAVMSB010000330.1, read as the reverse complement.
TATCATGCATACGAAAAAACCCCGCACCAAATTATCTAGCAGTGTGAGAGATTCGGTCACAAAAAATAAGTGATCCATTGGAAGGTCCTATTCATTGCGTTACTCCTGATACACATCAACATTGAAACGAGACAAACAATCCGCGTTGATGGGGTAACCTTAGTCTTCCAAGTTTTCACGGAGTAACTAGTGCACACGGTCCTGTAGATGCAGGAACCGAGTTGAATGCTGATCCCTGCAGGAGGCTTGTGCAACGGGGGACAAACAACGCCCCGAAGTGACAGGTCAAGACTCGGCATATCCCCGGGATATCACCGCGCGACGATCGTCATAAGGAAGCAAGAAATAGATACTCCGTATTGGATACTGAATTACTCCGCTCCGTACTCCGTTCTATGCCTCGGTGCCTCCTTTGCATGGGGTTGGCAATATAATATTCGAGGCCAGCCTCACCAGCCATCTTCATCCCCCGAATACCTGAAATGCATAGGCTACCGGCGCACGGCGGGACTCAATGTATTGCTGGAACAATAGTTGCCTCTCCAGCCTTCGACAACCGACCGGTAGACTACCAGGTCGATCGGTCGATCATATCCACTGCAACCAGCGTGGCCGGGAGATTTTCAATAGACCGAAAAGTGGAGAGCAGAATCTGATGCATCGGCTGTCACCCGGGGAGGTTGGACAGGCACCTTGCTTGTACGATAAAGGCGATCGGATACGAATGCAGAGCCAAAAACCAGAGCTTTCTGTGAATTATTAATTGTTATTTTGAAATTCTTGGGCCATTACTCGTACTCGGAGAGCACAGACATAAGGATGATCAAGCGGCAAAGCAGTCGTGTTGTGGAGAGCGTGGGCGCCTCGCCGCGACCATGTTTTCGGTGATCCCTTTTTCTTTGGGTAAGGACTAGACGGATTTTCAAGTGGTCCTGCCTCGGTGCCTATGTAATGGCTATGGTCAGGACACAGTGCAAATAGTCCGTATCTATAGGAAAATTCTGTCGATCGTATAGCGCACGCGGCCCGGAGTAGTTAGTGGCTCTCTATACGGAACAAGCCGGACGGACTTGACTCCATTACCGGCCGCCGACGGTGGAAGGAAAAATTGGATCCTTCGTCCAAAAGTGAGAATTAAAAATCCTCACTCAATGCAGGTTGTCGTCATCTTGTTAAGAGGGGATCGATGCCAAGGTGTCAGGAGCTTGGGCGTTGAGCTACTGAGAGCAAAGAGAATTAGGGCCGGTGTTCCTTGCCTGAAGTGGCGGCTGCAACGGGGGAAATGGTTTGCAATGGTGGGTGCCACGGCATTATCTATTGGATTGATAGATGGGGAGGACCTGCAGCTTGTGCACACAAAATGTGACCTATAAATATGCGAAACGTTGGTGTGAAGCTCCGACGGTGTGGAGAGGAGAATTCGCCGATTTGAATGGGGTTGGTCCATGCAAGGAGCCATGGTCATTGCTGGGTTGCGTTAGTGAATGTAATGTAATGGTGTGGTGATGTTGTGCAAATCGTCCAGTCAGATCGAAGTACATACAGTACTCCGTACAGTGTAAAGGAGATGTTGAAAAGTTGAGAATGGAGGGCCGCACCTGGCCATACCTAGGAGTTCCTCCTGAGAAAGGATATCGCGTATTCTTCTTCCTTCATTCCGCTTGTACCTTCCTTTACACCTTGTATGTTCATCCTAGATGACCCCTCTGAGGGGGAATATCCCTCCGTTGCATTACAATCGCACTCTCCCTAGCCCATTAGGGTTAAAGGAGGTAACATTGTATGCTGACAATGTAGTTATGGACTCAAAGCATGAAAATTTAGTCATTGCAGAGACAATCTTCACAAAATCGGGACTTGCGCTGCCGGACTCCAGTGTAAGTGTGTTTCGAAGTGAGGCTAGTGTCAAACTAGAGCGCATCCCCCAGGGTCGAGGGCTCTCCCGAGGTCTCCATCGCCCCAAGGAGTTCGTCGTAGCGTGTTTGAACTAAACTCGGCCCCACCAGGCTGGCACGGCGGCTAAACTTGGCAATGTGCTTGCTGCTCATCCCATGGGTGCAATGGAAATCCCAGGATCCACCCCGGCGCTTCAATTTATAGTGGTTTACGAATGTTGGTAGTAGTAGTACGGAGTACGGAGTACGCTATCTACTATGATTCCCGGCATGGTTTGATCAACCCCTGATCTTCTGGGTCCTCTACAACCCTGGCCCGTCTTCCTACCCCCGTGGAGATCTCCCATCAATCTAGTTGTCGCCGCCAGTTCTTCCTAGAGGCTGCTAGTTCAGCTCGTTCGGTCCAATGATGGCTGCACCGACTCCACTTGGAGGTGCTGCCCCAGCGTTAGGCGCATGGGCCATGACCAACGACAGCTCACGTTGATCTATCTGATTTTTTCCCGACCGTCACCCTACTCGATTTAGGTTTCGTCGTCTCCAGCCTCGCGCCACGAGAGGGTGCGCGTCGCTGGGGGTGAAACTCCTACCATCCTATCCCGCTTGGGAGTTCTGATGCAAGGGCACTGGAGGGGTTGGTTTCCCCATCCCCTCTCTCTCCCCTCGACTAATCACATCCTTCATGACCACAAGGACCGCGCGCGCCATCCTGAAGCCATGCAGGAGGTGCAGATGCAATGCAGAACAGGAGAAGGAGGGAGAAGTATGCACCAAGGAGACAGGCCAGCAGTCAAAGAAAAAGCAACCACTCCGTAATCAGGGACAACTTCTTCTACACGTGGATAGGGAGGGGCCCCCCTCATCCTAATTGATTTATTTTTTTTATATTATTTCGGTTCCCTTTTGGTTATCGGTTCCAATGTCTGTATTTTATTTTTAAATCCAGCGCGCGCTCCTAAAAAAGGCCCTGGCGCTCCGGTGGATTCCTTGAGTGGGACCTGGTTCTTCACGCTTTTTCTCTAACCCTTCTATCTGGTAGTTCCAAGGCACTTACTGATTGATGCTATCGAGGGCGGCTCCCCTGTTCATCCGGTCTAACCCTGGTTCCACTTTGTCCTTAAAGACCTTCCTCTGCCCGTGTCGTGCATTTGACGGGATCTTCGTTGCATTTTCCACCCGTGCCTCATATTAACCCCGGGGACTGGTCATCTCCTGGCTTCTCTCTCACTCTCTCACTCTCTCTTTCCCATGTTCTACTTCTGTCGTCGTTAATCCTGCTATTATCTATTACTTGACGGGCTGGTTCTCGAAATATTTCCCCTGCCTTGTGATTCGTTGACGAGTTGATATCTGCATGAACATCCTGTTGGCTCATCCTGCTGGCAATATGTACGAGTCCACTCCATCGTCGTTGGGTCTTCACCGTCTGAGCAGGCAGAGCCTCCAGAAACGATACGAGTCTGATGAAGAAGATGTATCCGAATCTGATGCTGGTGGCCACGACTTTGTGCCTTCGCCTGTAGGCTCCCAGCGAGCCACAACCTTCGACTCTGACCTTAGCGCCGATGAGGCTTCTCATGACGACCCTGATTCTGATAGGGAAGAGCATCTGCTGGCTCCGGATCCTCTCTCAGCAGGCAAATGCCAACGTCCGGTGTCAATGGACACTCTCAAGCGCAACAGCGCTGCTACATTCGGAGACAATACCTATGTCTTCGACCCCGAGGAGGATATGGTCCTTGAGCTTCCTTCGCCAGATAGTACGCCATCTCTAGCCTCCAGCCTTTTCTTGAAGCCCTCGATATATGTGCCACCGACTTCAACACCGGATCTCAAGTCTCGATCCCGCTCTGCATCCCCATCATCAATTTTCTCAGTGGAACATGCAGAGGTTCAAACGGCCAAGAAGGTCACAATGAAGGAGCCACCAACCCGTCCAACTCTGGTTTTCATCAACTCCTTGGGACCACGCTCAAAGGCTCCCAAATCACGACCCAACCAGCCTCGCACTCGGGGTAACCCTCGTGATCGGGAGTCCCGCATCTTCATGCCGAGAACCGAGAGTACTCTCGAAGTGCACCGTCTGATAGAAGCCTTTCCATCGCCACGAGAACTCGAGGATAAGGTCTCATCAGAGCGAAACGGCTCTACCAGCTCTACACCCTTAATGACACCTCTCATGGAAGACGAAATAACGCCCGGTGCCACAATTGGACGAGTATCCGAGATACCCGTCCTCCCATTCATCCCTCCTTCACCATGCGTACGACCTCAATCAATGTATCGCCCACGACCACGAACCCCAGCCTCCGACAAACCCTTCCCACCACCCTCGATCCGTCAACGTCGACCCACAGAACCCAACCTCCGTCCCGTCTCAGTTCGCAGCAACAGTAACAGCAGCATGCCATCATTCTACTCCCGCCCAAGCTCTCCCTCCCGGGACGATATTCGACCAGGCTATATAGCAGACTATTCAGACGCAGCTTCACTCACACGAACCTGCAGCCCAGTCTCAATAGCCTCATCACCAGGAACTTGCCAATCACTCCACAGCAACGGCCACTCCTCAAAGCACAGCGTCTCAAACATCCTAGCCCACCGCTCTCCAATGATGCGCCGGATGACCCGGAAACACTCCGCGTCGTCCAGTGTCTCCCTGAGCAGTCTCCGCTCCGAAATGGATACTGCCCCCACAAGCAACATCGCGGCCTCATCCACTCAACCCGTCCTCAGTCCCGCACCGTATGATCCTCGCATCGTGCGCAAATCAAGTCAGCGCCGGCACGGTCGTCATAATAGCTCCGCTCATGCTGGGAAGGGCTTCATGGGATTGAAGTTCGGAAAGAGGTCTTTTACCAAGGCTTGATTTGATCCTATCATAATTTCTTCCTTCCCTCTCCCCCCCCTTCGAATCTACCTTACCCTACTCTACTCTACGGCCTATACTTATGCTTCGAAGTGTATTAATTCAGTAATGTTTTCTATGGAGCGAATTTTGTTGTTTCCATTTAGTTAATGGGGGGTTATGGTGGTGTATGGGTGGAAAATTGCTTTTGTTTTCCGGCCTTGGATCTGCATTTGATTTGATTTGATTCTATTTTGATTGGCGATTTCTCCGGGTGGTATTTTTGGTCTGTTTTTTTGCGTCTCGATTATGTTATTTTTTTTTGCCTTGGGTGGTCTTCAATTTGAATTTGAATTCTTGGAACTTTTATCAGGACGGAGTATTTGCTACTACTACAATATACTAGTTACTACTGTGTCTTCTTCCTTCTTCAACCGTCACCGCTATTTCCACAATCACTAGTCTGGTTTTCTGGATTTCCTTGACCATTTCAGCCAGTCGCCGTTGCCATTTAAATTGAACGGCTTACTGGCCCTTCATTTTGCAGATCATAAACTTTCTTCCTTCCTGTTTGTTATTTACGGCATTCAGGTATCGGCGAGTACTAGTTAGTTCCTACTTAGTGACTGTTTTGTGATTTAATCTGTAGCTATAGTTAGATAAGATGCATAGATGCCGGAGGTATGACCGAATAAAGTTACTACCGGCATGTGGTTTTAATTCTCTGATTTGCTTTGGCATTCGAGTCTGAATTTTGAGGCCCTGCGATTTCGCAATCGAGCGAACCAAAATTGAAGGCAAGTCACACCACGTAGGAAAGTGATGGTTAACTAGTGATTACTTAGTCCATTGTGCAAATTAAAATAAATTGCATCATTCTCCTCATTCTCTGTATCGTACTTACATGTTCCCAGCCACACGGTTCTGTCTTTGTCGATCATCTTCTCGTTACATGCTCGGAGAACCATGTACTCACTGTACTCTATTCTGCGGTGAAACCTCGGGGGAATCCTCCGAAGCCAAGAAGTACAAGCTACGTACGACTACGGGGTACGGAGTACGGAGTACAGTAAACAGTAGATACTATGTAGATCGCGATGATACTGCTAGCCAGAGCATAAAGAAAACAAATGACAGCCCACATCTACGTGGTGACTGAGCTAAAATGAATCCACCCGACAACGGTCTTGAAGCGTTGGGGTTATTCGATTCGGCAAGCTTTGCTTTGCCTACTTTCGTGCCTCCAGGGCAGACTTGATAGCATCGCAGGAAGTCTTGGCGTCACCGAACAGCATTCTAGTCCCGGGCATGAAGAACATCGGGTTGGGGACATCGGCTGGAGAGGTGGAATGTCGTTAGTCAACAGTACACTCAACAGTACGGCATGTGCCGGGAGATTAATATAAAGTAAATGAAGGACGTACCGTATCCACTTGACATGCCCCGCTTCATGACAATCACTTCTTTACTCTTCCACGCATGCAGGACGGGCATTCCCGAGATGGAAGAGTCCGGCTCCATCGCGATGGGGTTGACAGTGTCGTTTGCCCCGATCACTAGCGTAACGTCCGTATCGTTAAAGTCCTCGTTGATCTCGTCCATCTCCAGCACAACTGCAAAAAGGGTTAGTCTTGTTTTACCTGACGTCGGAGTGGGACTTACTGTCATAAGGTACGGACGCTTCGGCCAGAAGTACGTTGCACTGGCCAGGCATACGACCGGCCACCGGGTGGATGGCGAAGCGAACATTGACACCACGGGAACGCAGGATGCTTACGATCTCGGCGAGCGCGTACTGTGCTTTGGCGACTGCCATTCCGTAACCGACAATAATGATCACGCTCTCAGCCCCGGAGAGAGCTTCGACCGTATCATCGACGCTGGTCTGCGTGACTTCTCCCTCGATTTTCTTCTGCGTTTGCGAGGTCGGGGTGGAGAGGCCACCGAAAAGAACATTGGTGAGCGAACGGTTCATGGCCACACACATGATGTACGAGAGAATAGAACCGCTAACACCGATCAGTGATCCCACACTAGTGAGCAGCGGGTTATCGAGCATGAGACCTTCGGCTACGAGCGCAAAACCGGAATAGGCGTTGAGAACAGTGATGACCACAGGCATATCCGCACCGCCGATAGCAGCGGTTGTCGTATAACCTTTCAAGAAACTGAGCAGGGTATTGCCACCAAGACATGCAGCTGCAATACCAATGCTTCCGGGTGCCATGGTTAAGAATGCACCCATCGTGGCGACGTTGCTAGCCAGGAGGGTCGAGTTAATGACATGGCGACCTGGAAGAATTTTCGGGCTGGAGGACATGCGACCAGCGAGCTTCATGAACGCGACAATAGAACCGGTGAATGTGACACCGCCGATAAGAACACCCATATACGCCGTGACCATGTGTAGCGTCGTGATATCTTGAATATCGACCAACACGCTACCAATACTGGTAAGGACAGCCGCGAGACCGACCACAGAGTGAAGGGCGGCTACAGTCTGGGGAAGTCCGGTGGGTGTGATACGACGACCAATAAGCCCTCCCACGATAGCACCGGTACCCGCAACACCGGCAAATTGAACCAGAGTCTCGGTGTCGAAGCCCACTGCAGCCAGCGATGCAAGAATACCAGAGACGACACCAAGAATACCGAAGATATTCCCCCGGCGAGCAGTTTGTTGCGAAGCGAGCGCGGAAATAGAGCTCATGCAGAGAATGGAGCTAACAATGTAACCCGCTTGAATGATACCAGCCATACCTGTGCTTGCAGCCGCGATAAAGCCACCTCCAAACACAAGACCCGGGACAGCATACAACCAGGGGTATTCCGGTGGATCGGTGGGCCGCTTGAACATGTCCAGCATGCGCTTGCTGACCACGAAGCCTCCCGATACATTGACGAAAGCCAGAAGCACCGAAGCTGCACCGAGGTATTCCGGAATGGTAGTTGGGACAAAGCCACCACCCATGATAAATAGTCCACCGATACCAACCATACCGGAGATCGCATTGGTCACACTCATAAGAGGCGAGTGTAGGGCTGGAGCTACGCCCCATACAGCGCGGTAACCAACCAGACCAGAGAGACCGAATGTCATCATGTTACTCATGAAAGCGGGACCAGTAGCCTTTCCGAGAGCCAGGGTAGCCCCCATCACTCCCGTAACGGTAGTCACCTCACGACTGACCTTCTGCCAAGGAGTCAAAGCAAGCTCCTCTTCCTTCTTCGCGGCAACGGCCGAGGCCTCCGGCTTCGGAGCGGGTGGAGGTGCGGGAGGAGCAGCCGGTGGAATCACCTCGCCGTCCCGGGTGATGATAGATCCGCGAACCACCTCATCGTTAAAGTCAATTCCGAAAGACTTGTCCTCGGGAGCCATCGACAAAAGCAATTTGGTAATGTTATTTGAATATAGAGTCGAGGACTGGGTCGGTAATCGAGAGGGCAGATCGGTATAACCAATAATCGTGACATCCTTGTAGTTGGCAAGTTGACCAGGAATTGTTGCTTCGCAGTTACCACCTGCCTCAGCGGCAAGATCAACAATAACCGAACCAGGTTTCATTGCTGCGACCATCTCTTTCGTGATCAGTTTCGGCGCAGGTTTTCCGGGGATCAGCGCAGTGGTGATAATGATGTCGACCTCGCGAGCCTGTTCCATGAAAAGCTTCATCTCGGCCTCGATAAATTCCTTAGACATTTCCTTGGCGTAGCCGCCCTGGCCAGCGCCATCTTCCTGGAAATCGACCTCGACGAACTCAGCACCAAGCGATTGAACCTGTTCGCGCACTGCGGGACGAGTATCGAAACCGCGAACGATCGCCCCCATCCTCCGGGCCGAGGCAATGGCACTCAAACCGGCCACACCCGCACCGATGACGAGAACCTTACTCGGGGGAATTTTTCCAGCAGCAGTAACCTGACCAGTCAGGAAGCGTCCAAAATGGTTTGACGCTTCGAGAACAGCCTTATATCCAGCGATGTTGGCCATTGAGCTCAGGGCATCGAAGACCTGGGCTCGCGAGATCCGGGGAATTTTGTCCATAGCAAACGAAGTCACACCCCGAGCAGCCAGAGCATCCACAATGGACTTATTCTGAGCCGGGTACAAGAAAGAAATAATTGTAGAGTCTTTACGGAGAGCCTGGACCTCATTGAATGGGCCATCGACCTGGGGGTTCCGAACCTTCATGACAATGTCACTCTCTGAGTAGACAACATCGCGGTCGACCAGGGTTGCCCCGGCCTTTTCGTAGGCATCATCCAGTAGTTGTGCACCTTCACCTGCACCGCGTTCGATCAGGACCCGGGAGAAGCCCTTCTTGAGAAGCAGGGCCACATTCTGGGGAGTGATGGCGACACGGCGTTCATTCTCGTGGGTCTCGCGGGGCACACCGACAGTCAACGAGCTATACGGAGTGGTTGCGACAGGATCCGAGTCCGGAGGGGTGGTTGAGGCCGAGCGTTTGTGGAGAGACCATTGAGGTGAAGGCTGAGGGAGCGCGGGTCTCTGTTTCTTCGAGGACGATGAAAGAAAGCCATACTGTCGAAGCTGGGAGACTGAGTAATTTTAAAGAGAAGAAGATTAGCAACCGAACTGAATTGGACTGAACTGGAACATGCATAGCACAGTCTATATGACTCACCGTGCGTCGACAAGGATTTCCCCGCGCGCGTCACATTGGGGACGAGACAAGGTCCCAGCGACCGCAAGGGCAGCGCGACACTCATGATGGTGTCGAGAGCGACCAAGGGTTAAGAGGGCATTGAAAGAGGAGAGCGAGTGAGAGAGGAGAGGGAGAAGAAGAAGAGTGAAAGAGTAAAAGAGTAAAAGAGGCGAGAGAGAAAAGGTGGAGTCACCTCGGAGCAGAAAGGAAGGAGCTCTGCGGCCTGCCTCTGCCAAAAGGGCAACCAGCGATGATCGGAGTGACTGAGTCAACCTGAGTCAACCTCCAACCTCAAACTTCCCCCAAGACTTTAAACCTCGAGGTACGCGTCGGTTCTGGGTTTGGCCTGCGTTTGCGCCCTGGCTTTCTCGAACAAAGGATTGGCCCATTTCTCACGCCACACTTAATCCCCGCGGGGTTTTGTGGAGGAGATGGGGTCGGATCTCCCGGATTCTCCACCGTGACGTTTCGGTTCATCTTCATCTTCATCTTCCTCCCTTCCAGCGGGCCGACACCGTGAGAGAGAGGAATGATCTATGATGTTTACTAGCGAAGAAATAATTATGCCACATCCGAGGCGGAGAACGATGTTCGTTCTTCAACTACTTCCATGCCGATGGTATGCGTTGTCATGCGATGCTCACCTTCCCCGCACGGCGAATTGCATCAGCTTGGTTCGCGCCGAGAAGAGATGGTGGTCAATGCTGGGAAAACAAGTGCCGGCTCCGGAAGTTTTGGCTCTAGTGGGAGGGGACAGGGGAAGTATTTCTGTTTATTGTGTTACATTTGTCCAAGTTACATCCCCACCAACTCAAGCAAGAACTTCTAATTACAGCCATATCGGCGACATGATAGTAGTAGTCTTTCAAAATATTAGCACAAGACCATCTCACCCCTCTCCGCCTCTGAGTCCTCTCATGGTCTCCGTTATTTTGGAATCAGATATCTAGAAAGGACATCCATCTCCTTCATCGTTGGTCCTCATTAGTCTCACCGTGGCTGTAGGCAGGAGGGGAGACTTCCTCCACCGTTTCAACTGCACCCTTGGTGTCAATAAAATGCGAGATGCGGTCGCTGGGAAGCCAGGCACTCTCGGGCATGATGAAGTAAGAGATCAGAGCGAAAATGGTTACGCCAACCATAATGATGGGCGCATCTAACGAGACGAGTCAGTTGGAACCCTCGCATGAAACACAAGAGAGAGGGAGAAAAGAGAATCTCACAGTTCAAGTTCTCGCCAGTTACCGGCCAGGCATAGGGAGAGAACAGAATAGCCACAACCCATCCATTCCAGAGCACACCGATGAACTGGAACGGCTTGCTCCACCGACCAAGACTCCACGCAGGCTTGGGAAAGCGCTTCGGAGTGCACAACAGCCGGCCGAGACAGATGAGGCCATAGGCAGCCGCGCTCGGAACACCGGCTGCGGAGACGAGAGAAGTGAAAGCCACGTTCGATGGAAGGATGGTGCAGGTAATGAGCGCGGCAACACCCCAGACGACGATGACGGCGTTCCGGGGTTGACCGTTGTGCACTTTGGAGACCCAACCGGAGAAGGGAAGCACACCATCACGGGCGACAGCAAACACCAGGCGAGACGCGGCGATGATGGCAATCGCAGTGTTCTATCAAGCAAGTATTAGAATATGAGAGAGAGAGAGGGAGACTGATGATGTTTATCGCTTACAAGCCACAGGGCAACGACGCAGACGATGTTCATAGGGATATGACCACCCCTGCCAAGAACGACATCGTAAAGAGGGACAAATGGCTGAGGAGAACCGAAGCCAAACAGCGTATCGGGATCAGGCTAGATGTGAAGATATAAAATGAGCAAAAAGAATCTTTAGAAACCACCCGAGACAAGGGATCGACTCAGCAAAGCCGTAACATACCGCGCAGAACAGGAACAAGATGATCGTTGCCAGACCACCGAATCCACTGGCGACAGTACTCCAGAAGATACCACGAGCAGCAGTGATCGAGGCATTCTTGGTCTCTTCGGCAACATGACCAGAGGCATCGAATCCGATCAGAATACCGGCAGTGGCCAGGTAGGACAGACACCAGTTCCAGCCAGCCGGAGCACCGGTACCGTTGTAAGTTGTCATGAAAGCCTCGTGAGTGGTACGGAAACCCCAGGTCTGAGCAGTACCTATGGGGAGCCAAATGAGGTTGAGGAAAAAGTCGAGCATGACGACACCGGCCGAGAGCCAGAAGACGATCTTGAAGTAACGAGGCGGCATGAAGTTCAGTAAAGCAGCCAGGGCCAGCAAGACCTCAGTGCAAATCCACTGGACGGCACGGAACTTGACATCGTCAGTATCCTTGGGGAAGTCCACGTCAAAGACGGTAAGCTCAGCGAGCATATAGTTGACGGCGGATTGGGTGTTGCTCGCGCAGAAGGTCGTCCAGGCCGTAGTACTCCACCAGGCCACGATGAAGCCCATTAATCGGCCAAATCGAGGACCGCCAGCTTCGGCGGCCCAAAGGTAAATAGAGCCGGCGGATGGAGATGCAGAGCACACCTCGGCAATGACAGCGGCAGTAATGAAGGTGAAAACCATGGTGACGAGGTAACTGGTCCAGTAGGCCAAGTTTCCACCAGCGGCGATACCAGTGCTGAAGGTCACACGCACTCCGCCGACGAAGTACAGCGCCGCTATATGTGATCGTTAGGGACTGCCTTTTAAAATCATGTATGCATCAGATCATAAGATCCAGGATCTTCATACCAAAGGTTGTGGCGAAGTTCTCAAATAATGTGTATGTCCGGTGCAGCACCTATGAAAATCAGAATTGCCGATTCTCAACCATTATACCTTTCTTTATACAATCGGGTAAGCAACATACCGGTTTGTATCCCATTGTTCGCTATCACATAAAGTTAGCGACCTGTAACGGGCGATGGTGTACCAAAAAATGAACTCACCAACAGCGCTGCATCATCCTGCGACGCGGTCTCGTTGCGATCGCCTTCGCCGTCACCGGCAACGGCGTCATCGCGACCGACGACGAGGTCCTCGTGTTCGTGCGCCATCTCTCTCAAAATAAAAGAAGAGACGGATCGATTCGTTGCGAACAGACCACACCAAACCAAACCAAACCAAAGGAGACAGGGCTGAAGTACTCGAAGGAGGAAGAAGTTGACGCGATGAAAAATTTCCCCGATAAACTTTGGCCCCCGAACTAAAAGCACCCCACCAGGGAAGTTGGAGGTGCCCACGGTCCACTGCGCTAGTCCTAGCTTCAGCCTGGTCAGGAGAGAGCTTATTTAGGAAGATGGTTCCATGTTTCTTTCCGACTTCGATTTCGATTTCGATTTGATCTCCGAGGAGAGTGCTGGTAGCTGGGAGTCGGTAGGAATACAAACCTGGGCCAAGGGTAGCGGTGGTAGACGAAAAGGAAATACGAGTAAGAGCAAATAAAATAAAAATGGGCACTTGAATCACAGAATCACACAATCACCTCAGTACTCGTAAGATCAGATTATTTTCCGATTTGCGCCGGAGGGGTCTGGTCCGTGGGAACTTGAATGGAACTGGAATCAAGGATAACCGGGAAGCGCTGAGGTTGATTGACCCACTTTTCCGGCCCTCTCGTATTCCGCTATGCTAGGGAATATATGTAGTGGATACTAGTAATTGATATATGCATGGATGCTATAAAGTACTGTTGCGATGAGATGCAGTGTTCTAGCCGAGTATGGTCATGGTGTGATGAGATATAGATGTAGGTGGAAAGAGAAATATAAAAAGGCAGGCGCAAAGGCATACCGATACTCGCTCAGTCGTAACTTGAACTTCCAAATTTGTGACTTAAGTTCTTCAACATCACATTCCCTACCTAGGTAACCCCCGAGGTTCTCTCTTCTCCTCCTTTCCCTTCCCTTCTCTCCTCCTCATCTTCCACTTCTGTCCCCTTGTCATCACCATGCCTATAGTACTCTCGCCTTAACTTCTTCAGGTCTCCGCGGATCAGTTTGACGAGGCTATTCTCAATACTCTTCAGGCTAAGGGCTTTCACGAGCTCGTGAGTACCAACTTGCCACCAGGATGGGAAGATCTATGCTGGGAACTCGAGGAGGATCTCCCTTGTATTCGAAAATCTTATAAGCTAAAGAACGGTTATCTGCGACTCAAAATTATGCCCACTTACACCCACAATTGCATTCTGGAATGGACATCAGCCACTTGACGTCCAAAGTTGCGGCCTGTACCCTGTCCAGCCTCCACGCAATCCAAACGAGTACTTTTCTCTCCTGATGATCCACTTACACTATCACGCTCGGATCAGTCTTGCGAAGGAGGGATATGGGCCCGCCTGGCCCTTATGTTGTTTGCTGCTTTTTTGCGCTGTGGCTATGACTTCAAGCTCTATCCCTTCCTGGCTAGCTTCCCGGTAACCTACCAATACAGGATGAATAACTAATGGAAAAGAGAGATGAGATGATACTAGTATGCTCTGTGATGATGCGAGAGGGGGATTCTATATGCTATAGCTATCTATCAAATGAGAAACAATGGTGCAAACAACTAATAAAAGCGACGAAAGCCATAAAAGCACTGGCACAGTAGAGGAAACCGAACTGGGTATATTGTATATTCAGGCTGAATGCCACCCACCTGTTCCCGGGCCGCTTGGCCCCTCCCCCCTCACAGACAGATGGACATGGCATAATGCTCAGATCATAGCCAGTTTGGGCATAACCTGTGGGCGACATGCGGAGAACCGGCATCGCTTCATTTCCACCAGTTAAAGTCGGTATTCAGCATTTTATCACGACCCATTATACTGCGGGTGCCCACCAAAAATAATTTAAGCGTTTGAACATACCCTGTAGCCACATATGCATCTGGCCATGCTATTCTCCCAAACATGTACTCTTTTTCTACTCTGCGCGATTGGTGCCTCGGCCGCTATAGATGCCTCTAAGCGACGGGAGATCATTCGCTCTTTCAACCCTCATCGCAATGCCAGCTCTTCGACAACACCCCTGCAAGTGGGCAATGGAAATTTTGCCTTTGGCTCGGATATAACAGGACTTCAAACGTTTTCACCTTTCGCCATTCAAAGTTCGTGGGCATGGCATAATTTTAGCTTGCCGACGGTCACAGGCCAGACCTCACCTTCAGGTATGCTAAGATGATTTTGTGAATTGAACGGATAGTACCAATACTAATCTTGTTATTCATGATAATAGATTTCACTGGGGTAGATTGGTGGGCTTATGATAGACTCGTGAACTATGACATGCCCAATCCGGCAGAGCCTGATATCTCCAATTGGTTAATTCAAAATCCTCAGAGGTTAAACTTGGCAAATATCGGTCTTTCCTTTTCCGACGACCGTGTCACAGAAGAGTACCTTTCCCACAAGTCTCAATATCTCGATTTATGGGAGGGGGCCATATTGTCAAGGTTCCGCTACAATGAGTCTGATGTGTCAGTTCAAGTCTGGTGTCATCCTGACCAAGCTGTCATTGGAATAGAGATCAAATCAGATTTGATATCTTCTGGAGGACTAGGGGTCTTCTTAGACTTTCCTTATTCTGATACTAACAAGTTCGATGCTCCTTACGTCGGTGTGTGGAACAATACATCAAATCACGAGGTGACCATAGAAACTGTTCAGAACACTGCCTCTTTCAAGCATACAATCGACAGAAATGTTAATCGGGTGAAGACCACCTGGAACACTGCAGGATCCTTCTCAGCGCCATTGAACGGATCAAACAAGTTTGTTCTTCGACCTAGCGGGACCAACACTCTGCGCTTCGTTGCGGATTTCTCACATACTGACAATACACGCAAATCTCTGCCCCAATATCAGACTATTGTTGCTGCATCGAAGAAATGGTGGGCAGATTATTGGATATCCGGTGCATTTATAGATCTCTCCGAGACACAAAACGCGAGTGCTAGAGAGCTACAGAGACGAGTCATTCTTTCACAGTATCTGGTGGCTGTCAACGAGGCGTCTTATCATCCCCCGCAGGGTAAGTGAAACTTTGACAAAAGTTTCCCCTTTTTGCCAGCTTGCCAATTTGACTTATGATGCTCCGGTGGGATTTACTGACTTGGGATACAGAATCCGGTAAAGAATACACCTGCTCAACCTATTGCCAATTTTGAGCTTGACTAACCTTTCGATAGGACTCGTCAACAATGGATGGTATGGAAAATTCCATGTAAGACACGTCGAATTGTCTCTTTAAGAAAAACCTATTTAACTAACCCTTTCAGCTTGAGATGTTTCTCTGGCACTCCTTGCAGTTTGCACGATGGGGGCACCTAGATTTGCTTTCACGAAGTGCCCCTAGCACATATCAACAATTTCTTCAGTCTAGCATTGACCGAGCTTCCGCACAGGGATATGAGGGTGCGCGCTGGGGGAAAATGACAGATGATACGGGTCGCAGTGCCCCTGGCGAAATCAATGCTCTCCTTATTTGGCAACAACCGCATGTGATGCATTTTGCGGAATACTTCTACCGGGAGTCTCCTCATAGGAAAACACTTGAAGATTGGGATGAAGTCATTACCGCTTCTGCAGACTTCATGGCATCATATGCTTGGTGGAACGAGACGACGAAGGTTTACGATTTGGGACCTCCCATGTATCCTGTCAGTGAAAATACCAACCCCAATGCGACGCTCAATCCGGCATTCGAACTAGCATACTGGCGGTTTGGTCTAGAGATCGCCTGTAAGTGGAAAGAGCGTCAAGGTCTCTCGGCTCCCAAAGGATGGTCAACAGTGAGGGATAACCTTGCGCCGCTACCTATTATTGATGGTGCATATGCCGTCTATGAAGGAATTCCTGATATGTGGAAAGATGGAAGCACGACATTGCAGGATCACCCCGCCATGGCCGGTATCTATGGTCTTCTTCCACCTCCATCGGATAACGCTTTGTTCAACTTGACTATTATGCAACATACAGCCGAGCTCATCAAGGATAAGTGGGATCTAGATGACTCCTATGGTTGGGACTTTAGTATGCTGGCGATGAATAGTCTACGTTTGGGGGACGTGGATCAAGCCATAGAATATCTCTTGGATCCTCTATTCGACTTTGACGACGCAGGGTATCCCCAGGGGGGAAGTCGAGTCCCAACACCATACATGCCCAATGCTGGGGGCTTGTTGCTCGCTGCTGCCATGATGGCTGGTGGCTGGGATGGAGACGAGGGTCCACACTTTCCTTCGGATTGGACTGTCAAGGTTGACGGCTTTACACCTAGCGTGTGAAAGAGGTTATGGGAAGCATAAAACTCCTGTCTTTCCTTTATATGAGTTCTGAGATGTAGTAACTCCAGGCTTCCAGGAAATCCTTCTTCGACATTGAAGATTGAAAAGGGGGCTACTTGATTCTTTTTCTCCTAATAATCTCCCTTTCTTGAATTCTTCTCAAGTAACTCCAAACTTTATTGAGTCATAAAGGCTTTATCGGACGAGTTCCTGAAGGGTGTGGCTGCAGCTGCGGGGAAACCACGGAATTCATGCCGATCCGCTGACTTCCCCTCCTCGCAGCTCGGAGACCCTTAAAGCTACGAGTACCGAGCTGGTCTTGACTTCTGGTTTTAATTCAGTTCAATTGATTGTTTCTTCTCACTGCTCGCCATTAATATGTCTTCCCAGGGTTCAAGATTGCAGGGCAAAGTCGCCATTGTCACCGGTAAGCCCAAATTGGTGTCCCACAGAATCTTTCTCCTTTAACATCCAGCATGCTTACATATTCATTTCTACTTGTTAGGAGGAGGATCCGGTTTCGGTGCTGCGATTGCCCGTCGATTTGGCGAAGAGGGGGCCAAGGTCATTGTCGCCGATATCAACACGGAGGGAGGCGAGAAGGTGGCTGCCCAAAACCCCGCCAATTTGGTGTTCCAACGCGTGGATGTTACACAAGCAGAGGAGTGGAAACAAGTGACAGATTTGGCCTTCTCTAAGTTTGGCAAACTGGACATCCTGGTCAACAATGCTGGAACCACCTATCGCAACAAGGTTGGCAACCCCCACTTCCTCGACCCACTCGAAAGGATTGACGATGGAGAAAGCTAACTCTGGCACAGCCCACCGCCGAGGTCACCGAAGATGAGTGGGAGCGGGTGTTCAAGGTTAATGTAAAGAGTATCTACTTGGCCAGCACGATAGTTATCCCACGTCTAATCGAGCAGGGCCGTGGTGGCTCGATCATCAACATCTCCTCCACCGGTGCAGCTCGCCCACGCCCTGGTCTGGTCTGGTACAATGCCTCCAAGGGTGCGGTTACAAATGCCACCAAAGGCCTAGCTGCGGAGTACGGTCCTCAAAACATCCGCGTGAACAGTGTGGCTCCTTTGCTTTCTGGCACCGGCCTGTTCTCCATGTTCACCGGGATGGAAGATACACCCGAAAACCGCGCCAAGTTCCTCGGCAATGTGCCTCTGGGTCGCTTGACCGAAGCTGACGATATTGCCAACATGTGTCTCTACCTTGCCAGCGACGAGGGCAGCTTCATCAATGGTACAGAGATGGTGGTTGACGGCGGAAAATGCGTTTGAGTTTGATGTCTCATAGAAGCATCACGTACATTAGCGCTCATGCAGAATCAAGGTGCATTTGTAACACTCTTGCAGTCATTTTTACTTGATCCGGTTATTTATGCAGCCGGAATTGCTGCGTGAAATCTACTACACCGATATACCGATCGTTCTATAGATTTTCTGTTAGACTCAGATTATTTCTAGCTCTTCACCTTGTAGACAGCATATTATCCTGGGCATTGCTTTTACTGTCTAATTTCTAAAACTACTCAGTAGCATGGGAATACTTGTCCTGTCATTTCCCCTACTGCTAGTTAAATAGTGCCCCGCACTGGCAGGTGCCAGTGTGGGGTTGGCCAAATGTGCCAAATTACGCCATTCAACCTGGAACGTTGCAACATGACCTTTAAATCCTGGGAATATACTGCAAGGCGACCAGCTCACCCCAGCAAACAATGTCCTCCAACTTCCAATCCATTCCAATCATTGACCTCTCCCTCGCCAACTCACCCGCGACCCGCCCGGGACTCTTGCAGCAGCTCCACCAGGCTCTCATCCAAGTGGGGTTCTTGTACGTCTCGAATCACGAGGTTCCACAAAATGTCGTATCCGATCTGAAAGGAGTCCTTCCTCGGCTTTTCAATCTGGACCTGGAGCACAAGGAGGAGGTGGCTTTGCACAACTCCCCTCATTTCTTGGGCTACAGTCAAATCGGCTCAGAAACAACTGCCGGGGTACAAGATCAGCGTGAGCAGTTTGAATTCGCAACGGAGCTCCCAAATACCTGGTCTGAGGGAAAACCACGATATGAATTATTGAAAGGGCCTAATCAGGTATGCATGGTCGTTAGGTGTGGATTTTGAACAATGATTTGTTGACTACGACCTAGTGGCCACGGGGCGAGCCGGATATCCGATTGAAAGTTGAGAACTACATCAAAGAACTCACAAAGCTGAGCGAGAGATTTTTACTTCTGGTCGCCGAGGCGCTCGGTATACCAGATGAACTGCTATTCTCATTCTTATCAGATCAACATCGTCTCAAGCTTGTGCACTACCCATCCTCCGATCCTTCTACCGCCTCCACCGGTCAAGGTGTCGGTCCTCACAAAGATTCATCCGGCTGGTGGACATTTCTGCTACAGGCATCCCCTCCAAATGTCCAAGGCTTGCAGGCTCTTAACAAAAATGGCGACTGGATCGATATTCCAGTAATCCAAGACACCTTCGTTGTAAATATTGGGCAAGCTTTTGAAGTGGTTACTCATGGTGTTTGCAAGGCGACAACTCATAGAGTTCTCTCTGGGTCACTTGAGAGGTTCAGTGTACCTTTTTTCCAGGGCGTTCGAGGGAATCTCACGAAATCAGAAGCCCTAGCCACATTAAGGAGCTACCTTCCTACCGAAATTTCATCGGTGGAAACAGATATTGGAGCAAATATCGACTCGGCTTTCTTACGAGGCAGATACGATACATGGGGTGAATCTCAGCTCAGAACTAAAATCCGTAGCCACCGCGATGTGGGACAGAGATTTTATGGTGACGTTTTCAAGAAGTATACCGAAGATGATAGCTGAGGAGAAAGGTGTGATTTATTAAACATTAAGAGTCGCTAGATGCAGCAAATCCAACTCCAACATTTTTTACGAGCAAAGATCTGCGCTACAAGCTATACCTGAAAGCGTCGCCACTACTCACACCCAATTGCCCCCTCAAAGTCATCATCGTACACAGGAATTTGCATAGGATCCGCACACTCACAATAATCCGTCTTGTATTGGGTGTCTGCGCAAGCTCCAGCTGCGGCCGTAGCACAGTACTGATTGGTACGGACAGATGTTGTCATTCCGGGAGGACAGGATCGATGAGGCATGCAGAAAGTCACGTAATTGGAGCGATCTTCAAGCATGGTCATGCTATACCATTGATATGTTGGGCAGGCGCAGGAGACGACTAATCGGACAATTATTTGAAATTAGCTTTGCTTTATTCAATAGCAGATGAAACAGCGTCCTTGAAGCAAAATTATTACTCTGTACTTCTTTTTTTCTATATAGAACAAAAGGAAAAAAAGAATAGCAATCTTACTGCTTATTGCTGTCCAATCCCCATCCGCTATTGTTCCTTCATACAATGTAGAGGTTGTAAACGGATACGCGCCATTATGACACTCTGTTGTGATCCAGTCTGCACCGATGGGCCAACAGGTCGATTCCTCCAAACAGTGACCAGGGTGCCAGACAGAGGGAAAGTAGCCAGGACTGAATGCGATTGGAGGAAGTGGCTTGAAGCAATAAGCCACAGGGGTCCCCATTGTGCAGTCTGTTGTGTGTATAAATGTCGAGCCATCCGAGCAGCGGAGATTAGGGGCTTCAGTCACCATCGGCGCTGCAGGGGCTGCAGTCGCTGGCACCAATGGCAAAGGCCACCCATCCCTGGTTGTTTCGCGTGGAAATGCATTCGTAGTTAAGGATACAGTGGCCAATGAGTGAATACAGAGAGCCAGCTTGCACATTATGAAGTCTGAGGACAAAGCCAATTGAGATATCATGGAGTGTATCACTATAGCAATGACCGAACCACAATTCCAGATGGGATTTGATGGCCTTTTATGTCCATCGTGCGTTTAGCTATTTTATGAAAGAGTTTCAGACAGCTAAAAAAGCGACTGCTTCGTCACCGAACTATGAAGATTTCTAATTGTAGTAAGCATCGAACCATCGAGAGAGAGCCACAAAGCTACCCCAAAACCATCCCATTGCACCGCGTGTAGGTCTATGGGTGTAACCAACTTTTCTAAAGGGGTAAGATGATATCTGCACCAAATTGCAATAAAAGTAGCGTTGTGTGGCGTAATGGCAGGATCACATCATGATGTCTCGGACACAAAAGAATATTTTCTAGCAGGCTCACCACCACTGCGTTAGCCCTTGCTGATATGGCCTCATATTAGTGCATAATTAGTTTGGATACTTTCATTGAATAGACATCAAGATCGTTGTTAGCCATGCAGCTCCTCGTGTAACCTACCCGAAGGCTTTGCCGGGGGATAGGTCTTAGCGAAACTATGAAACCAAGAGATTTATGCATAGGCAGGAGCTTCCAATTAAATTAATTGGTTCGGCTTATAGGAGATGGGGGCCCCTTGTAATCAGCTCATTTTACTGCATGCTAAGTCGAACCCTCGTGTATCTCCAACCTGCGTCGAGGTGACACGATAAGTATAAAGAGCACAATACTCGCATCTGAGACAAAATCAGAGGCTTGGCGACCTCAAATAGCTAGTCCGCCTTTAATTGAAAGAGATCCACTATTTTTAGGGTGCGATATTGGCCTCTCAAACCTGTCCACTGTTTCACTTCATTCAACTTCACTATGCGGATGAGAGCGTTGGATAATACTGAGGTATGAATGGGCAAAAAAGCTCAATGGCACATAAATGTACGTGTATTGACAGTGTCAGGTAATGACAAGAATGTCTTTGCTTATGGCCAGGACAAATCCAAACTTTGAACAGAAAGAGTACTGTGGTCACCACAGAGTTGACCGAAGAGAACATATACATGAATAAAAATAACCCTGATCAGTTTCGTATCAATCAAGATCTCGAACGACCCCGATGAAACTGTAGCTGTATCTGGGCCCAAAATATAGCAACAGATGTCACGCTCAACGTTAACCGTTCCTTCAGATTTCATATTCATACTTTAGAATCCATGCTTTCTGTGCAGGCGACCATGGTGATGCAGGTGTCGTCGTGCGTGACCAGAGATCTCTCGCTCTTCAAGCTGCTGCTCTTCTGGAACAGTGTCTCTCTCGACATACGAGACAACAGTAGATGTCTCAGTATGTGTTGTCATCGCAGTAGAGACAGTGGTTGGGGTTCCAGTGATTGTGGTGTAGGGGACACCCTCCGTGTCAATCAGGACCTCGATCTTACGTTCAAGGTAGACAATCTCCTCGGTGATTGGCTCAGTGGAGATGGAAGTAGTTGGGGTGGGTGTTGGTGTCGACGTTGATGTGGAGGTCGAGGTCGATGTAGTTGTGGCAACTTCGGCAGTAGCCATGGCGGCCGCATTGCCGAGCATGTTACCGGAATCCACTGAGACACCGAGAGAAAGAGAAAGAGACGGGATACTCAATGAAGGGATAGCTGGGATTGCGGTAGTCGTTGTTTCGGACGACCCCATACCCATCGTGGCGTATGCCGGCCCCCATTGAATGGCCATATCACCGGGAAGTCCACTGGCGCAGACCTCGGTCTTTTCGCTCTTGAGTGCTGCAGGCATGTCGAAATAGCACTTTTGTTGCGTGGTCTGAGTTTGGATGTCAAAGACAGCGCACTCGTCGACGTTGCCATCTTCGTTTTTGCAGGTATCAACCGCCTTTTGCAACACGCCCTTTTCCCAGCCATTCATAAAATCACCGTGGTAGCCGTAGCCAGTGGGATCAGCATTGGCAAGGGCAAAGTATCCATCCACATCCTTGAAGGCATAAGTATTCCAAATAGTCTCATACATGAGTCCGACAAGGCGCTTCTCGTATCCCGTGGGGCAATCACCTTCCATGACGAGAGAAGGATACGCGACGTGAGATTTGTGGTCGTCCGAGTCCACATCCTTGCCATTCCAGCACTGGGGGAACATCAATTCCAAACGAATACCATCGGTACAGTGTTCATCGAGGTAGGTTTTGTTCGGCATGTAATGGCGATCAAGGGTTCCTTCGGCCGTAGTGGCGTAATTCAGGCAGTTAAATCCAAGGGCTTTCTGTTCAAGAGCCTTCTGGGAAATCTGGGCACCGGCCCAGTTGGACTTTGGAGGATCGGGAACAGGCCAGGTGAAGTTACGCTGGAAAGGGTCTCCTGCAAGCATGCGAAATCCCTCCGGGAAAGCGTGGATCTTATCGCCGGGGGCCTTGTCGTTGAAGTAGTAGCTGGATATTGCGCCATGTTAGTTTTCAACTCACGGGTCGGGCAGGATCTGTCAAGAACATACGCAAGCATTCCTCCAATCTGATCGACCATTTCAGCACTACCATCTGTGTGCATGAAATATAGAGCAGGGGTCCAGTAGGCGGACTTGTCCTGCTCAACGCCACAGGAGGTGCAGTCAGATTTGAGAAGAGTCTCGTAATTGGCCGACATGCCAAAGTCTTAATAATGAATCAGCATGATAAATCGAGAGACTTGTTGTAGTCAACTTACTTCCACCTCCATGGACAACGTGAACATGGGACGAGACTTCGCCAGGGTCAACAATGGGGTCTAGCCGAGCGACACCAGTTCGCCCACGGCAGGGAAGACGCCAGAAAGCATCGGCGGCGGGAAAAGCAGCCAAAGAGGCCAGTAGAACGGCCATGCGACGAAGGTCCTGCATATCGCGATGGTGGGTTGAGCCGCGTCGACGGGCTCGAAAATGGATTTTGAGAAAAGGAGTGGCGCCTTTCGTGAAGAATGGCAAAATGATAACTCGCCAGGAGTACCGAGTCAATCGGTTAGACGCGAGAAAGCGCGTTACAAACGGCAAGAATTAAGGTGTATACGAAGTCGGAGAAGTTGTCGCTGAATATCATGTATCATGTTAGTCGAGGGCAGAGGAAAGCCGTGTGTATTGTTGGATAAAATGATAAGCCCTTTGGCAACAGCCCGCGACGTCGCAGAATGGGATTCCGCGCGTTTTATCATGCGTCATCAAAATGATCCCATTCGAGAAAACGGAGGATTGATAGGGATGCTCCCTTAGGGGGAGGCAAGAATGATCCCTTGCTTCGGGGTAGCCACCCTTGAGGAAGATGCCCCATAAAAAACAATAGAATCATAAAATAGAGTATGAAAGGATGCAGCTTACCTTTCAATTTCTAAGCGCGTTCTCTGTGACGTAAACAAACAAACACAATCGACCGTCGAGGTTCCAAATTGGAGGTTGTTTCCTATACATCGGGCCCGTTTAGATGCAATGTTCTCTCCCAACCTTACAGCCTTTCCGGAAGAAATTAAACAAATTAGACCCACCTTGACTGAAGTTGATGAATAAGACACTGCCTTTTTCAAGGGAGTTGTAGTAGAATTGAATAAGTTGAAAAAATGAGGGTTGAAAAGGCCGTAGGGGTCAACGAGCGACAAAGGCACCCTGAGATAGGGCTAAAAAGGGAACGTAGGAGCCAGGACAGCGAAAGCGAAAGCACAAGAAAGCAAAGGGTAAAGAAAACTGCCCATGTACTGGCAGATCAAGGGTATCAAGTACTTCAGACCTTGACAAGGCACTAAGCGACTCCGCCAGCCCCTTGGTCGGTCGCTTTGTCTTGGGGGAGATTAGATGACTCGGCCAATCCCTTCAGGACCCAGATATTAGGCCCCTCTGCCCCTCCGCAAGGCCTTAGCACTCCATCCCATACTGGCAACGATTGGATTCATTCGGAATTAGAATCAAAATGAGTAGCCCACCCCGGTGACGATCCACTGGAGCGATTGCGATGGGTGGACAGGCGGGCACAGCGCAGGGCGGAAAAGGGGTGGGCTCTTTGGACAATTCTCAGGGGACTAACTCCATAGTTAGAAGTCTGTAACTCCCAGCATTGCCCACCGTTTGCTATTCTTCGAGTCAGAACGTTAGAAACGAACTTGTTCCTGACCAGTGGCCTCCACCAACCTGACCTCCACCGTCTCGGGTTGCCCCACGCTGTCCCGTTGGATTGGCTGCGCAGGCGCATCATGAAACGACTCGTGATATTAACGGGGTCTTGGGGGTTTGCTCTGCTCGAATTTGGGGCCGAGTCGGTAATGAGACGCTCGATAGACTTAATATGCTAGTGCTAGTAAAATATGTAATTAGCTGGGCACCTGGGCATGTCATTTGTTCCAAGGTTGGTTTTGTCGATTGACACTGGCATTCTGTAGATCGAAGTATATATCCCGACATCCGCCCGGGTGAGTCAGGTGGAGTTAAACGACGATCATGTCGAAATCGGGGCTGAAAGTTCAAGTTGCCACTGATCATACACCTCTCCCAGTATGAATCGGAGGATCTCATACGGCCATGGTTTGAGATTACGGGATGAAGTCTGACTGATGGGGGCTGCACCTGGGCACCATCGGGGCTTGCGGGGGCGGTTGGTGGATTCCGACTCGAACTTGAACAGTGATAAGGATCATCCTCAATAATATTGAAACAATGGTCGGTGGAGTGCAAAGCTTGTCGGTCGGCATATTTCTCATAATGGCCTCGAATAGAGTGAGAATAAGAACTGGTGGATGGCCTACAAGTATATAAACCACCCGTGGACATCAACGACTACTGGATAATTAGTAGTAGTTGGGTAGTTGACATGCCATCCATTCACGAGCTTGTCGTGTCGAGCATTCACTTGGAGATACATAACAGAGTAGATTGTACATCTAGTCGACATCTATTCTAAAATCATAGTACATATACAGTGCACAAGGCTAAATGGCACGCCTATCAAGCCTTGACATCCTCCAGAGCCTTGCGCGCACGAGTAATGGCGTCTCGTGTGCGGTGGTCAGTCACATCTTCAGTCTGCTTGCCACCCTCGCGGACTATCTTTCGCAAGGAGGCCTCTGTATCGAGAAGAGAGTTCCGACCTTCCTCACGAACCTCGTCTTCCCAGAAACCACGAGCCACATCCCACTTCTTTTGTTGACGCCGTAGAGAATATATCAAACCCACTGCACCTAGTGTGCACGTCTCGTACACCGAGGCGGTGGGAATAGAGACGTATGTGAGGGCAGAGAGGGCAGATGTGAGGGTGGTAGTGGAGACGCTGAAGAGCACCAGGCTCTGGGCAAGCGCTTGGAGAGAGGGGACGGTGGTGTTGAGTAGTTTGGCACGGGTATCAGTGATCTGGGTTGGCCAAGGGGGTGGAGTGGACTTGGCAGGGGCAGTGCCGTCCGAGGTAGATTCGGTAGACGGAGAAGATTCGTCCAACAAGCCAGCCTGCTGGTATTTACCGGACGTCCAAATCACATCCCGCTCCGCGCGGCGAAGGAATCGCTTCTCCAAGATCTCAGATGTGATCATACCCACGTCGTCAACGCGCCAGAATAGCTTCCACCAAGCGAGGCCACGCCACCGCGGGCTAGCGAAGCCTGCTTCCAGAGAGCTGCGGAGTTCTGAGTGGGCTTGCTCTGCCCAGTTTGTAACACCACCCTCGAGCTCGGAGCGCACATCCTCTGGGACGACACCAATAGTCTGGTCATAGACCGCCTTGGCAGTTTGAGCATTGTACCCCTCGTCGGCTGAGTCGAGGAGAGACTCAATGAGCGGAACCAATGCTGGATTCAACGCATCATGCCTGGAACTCTGGGCAGAAGCTGACAACCAATCAATAACAGGCTGTACACCACTGCCGGTCCACCCCCGTTCATACTCTGTGGCATTCTTCACGGTCTCGCGAATCTTATCCAAGGCCGCCGAGGCCTGTGCAATATTCACAAAAGAGAGTCGGCTGCCACTGCGATTCTGCTCCGATAACGAGAGCTCTATCGTTCCTCGAATTGATTCCACCTCGTTCTTGAGGTTTGAGCGGCCCATGAGCGTGCTGAACGCCAGGAGTCCATCAACTCCCTCTGCACACACAATGCTCCGATGAACGGGATAACGCACAACATTCTGTCTGCCCGAGTGGGATGTTTGAATCGTGACATTTGGAACAAGGAAGGTGTCCGCCGAAAGGGTGGTGCC
The DNA here is from genome assembly GCA_031761475.1 of Penicillium pancosmium. Classification (NCBI taxonomy): domain Eukaryota; kingdom Fungi; phylum Ascomycota; class Eurotiomycetes; order Eurotiales; family Aspergillaceae; genus Penicillium; species Penicillium pancosmium. Next base: position 3,399 of record JAVMSB010000330.1, on the reverse strand, counting down.
GGAGGAACCCGAGTCAGAGCCAAGAGAGCTGACGAGGATTTCCATATTGCCCTTCCTTAGTAGAGGCGATCGAACCGTGATTGTTGGCAGGAGGTCATTAGGTGTGGTCTCAGAGACTTCGCCGTATCTGTAGGTCGCGTCGAGCATTAGTTTGTATTGTTTATATAAAGCGGCGATTTCGAGGTCATACCGAACCAGCAAACCTCGCGTAGGATCGGATTCGTATCCTTCTAGCACATTTTCCCAGTCCTCTCGTGGTCCCAGTGGATCGGCTAGCAGAAGGCGAACTAACTTGCGCGCGGAGTCGGCATTGTCAAGCCCGAGTACTAGATAAGGGATCAGTTACCCACTTCAAGAGAAGACATTGCAAGGTCTATCCGAATTATCGATGACCAAGGAACTCACCAGCAATTCTAATCAATGGTGCCTCCGACTCCAACCCTCGCAAGGCAAGCTGCAGTCGACTGATGCTGACCTGCTCGATCGCCGCATCCTTGACTCCACCAAGGGCATCGTACAACTCCTTGAACCGGGGCGGAACGGTCTTGCCGGGATTTATAGCAGGCGATGTGGTGAATGGGCGCAGATTTGTCGCCGATGAGGACTCCAGCTGGCGACGACCCCGACGCGCTCGGTTGAATTTGTCACCGTTGGTATTTATACGGGTGTGCGTTGCCAGCGTTCGTCGGCAGGGTGTGCAAGAAGGGCAATAGTAGGCACCACCAGGGTCCAATGGACGCGACAGGCTCCTTGGAAGCGCACTGCGCAGTCTGGACGGCATTGGGGGCTGTGGGCGCGTCCTCGAGATTGGTCGATGATGGAGGAAGAGCGGTTTGCGAGAGTTAAGGGCGGTGGGGCTTGGCATCGCTCCACTGCGGACTTATGGACTACTTGTATGACTATGGACTAAGGCAACACAGAAATTTAGAAAAGAATTACGGAGTAAAATATTCATAATTGAATCGGAAACGATCGAAATTGATTGTGTAGATTAGGCCATCATTACATGATATTCTTTTTTGCCTGTAACCCAAATCTCCAAGTCATACCCAGCTATAAGAGGTCACGGTAGATCTACAAGGCCCCAAGAACCAACGTACGAGGGCAATGCGCATAGATGGATATGTGGATTAATCCTGGAGGACTGCCCGTGTAGAACCCGTCGACAAAAAGTCAGACAAAGTGATGGGATCAAGCAGATAGATAGAATATCGTATCGTATCATATCGATCATGATGTGGCAGAAAGGCGTGTGCGCTGGAGGGCAAGAAGAGGAAATGCATGGATCGTCGTAATATCGGCTCACTCAAGCCCATGAAGGTGTCCTAGGCATCCTGAGAATCCCGTTGGCTATCGCGTTGGCGACGACTGCGACCAGCGCCCGCAGACCTATCATTTGCGTTAGTTGGTGTTTCTTTTCCTTCATCGTTCCTGTGGGGCTACTTACATGCTAATACGTCGTGCAACCGTCGCGAGTCCAGCATCGTTAGCAGCTTCGTCCTCAGCGCGCTTCATAGCCGCCTTGCGATCCGCTTCGCTCTTCTGGTACACCTCTTCCTGGCTAGGAGGCAGTCGCTCGTTTTGCAAATCGACCTTGCGAGCATCTTCGAAGTTGTGGATGGCCTGTTTGATACCCTCCGCACCGAGCATGAGAGTTCCTGGAGGAAGACGACCGCCAGCCGCCGTCTTCAATTCGGTGACACTCTCGGACTGCTCACGCAGAACCTGGAAAACACGGGAAAGACGACCAATGGCAAGAATCTTGTTCTTGATGGCACGTCGCTTCATTTCACTAGAATCGGAGGTATCCATGGGCAGAGGCGGGGATGCTGGGCCACTGAGGGCAGTGGCGGAACTTGGGGTCTCCTCCTCTTCGAGCTCTTCCTTGGAGCAGGTGTTGAGGATAGCGATGAGCATATCGGTGATCTTCTCACCAACGAAAGGCAGAGACCAAGTGAAGACGTCCATGAAATTCGGCAGCCAGTAAGGGTGCGGTGTGCAGTTGAATTGGCGGATGTTCATCACGTTATTCTCATACTTCAGCACAGCGGCCTTGTTATTGTAGACATCCAGGTAGTTGGGAGCGCTAAAAATCGTCATGACACTGGGGAAACCGGTCGTCCGGGTCTTTCTGTACATGCGGTACCCGGCATCTTGGGCTTCGTGAGCTCGAATGATGGAGAGAAGGTTGTTCTTTTCCAAGAATGCGCAAGCGGCTGGATAAGAAAAGAAGTAGGAGCAGCCGCGCACGCTGTTGTGGATGAAGAAATCGCCAGTCTTTTCTTGGCCAAATTCCTCGAGAGGATCGGCCCAAAGGATATCGCACATAAGACCGTGGGTAGGGGGTTCCCGGAAACGATCGATCTGTCCTTCTGGTTAGCGACCGGACACGGCGTTTGGGTCTGGTCGGACAAAATACATACAGCCTTGATATCCTCGAGGGTATGCAGCTCCGGGCTGAGACCACCGTGAATACAGAGGAATTGCTTGTTCATGACCGCCGCCAGCGGCAGACAACAGAATGAATCAATGCAAGCGTCGTAGATCCGCTCGCTATATTTATGCTTGCACTCCAACTTGAAGGTGAAATAGTCTGTCAGGTGGCGACATTCGTGGTTACCCCGCAAAAGCCAGAGCGAATCGGGATACCAGATCTTCAACGCCCAGAGGTATAGAACACACTACAGGAAAGAAAGTGGTTAGCATCGCTCGCGCGCGCACCTATGGGGATTGACCCGAAACAGGGAAAGGTTCGGGGGGAGTTACATACCTCGATACTGAAGTAACCACGGTCAACGTAGTCACCCAGGAACAGGTATCTGGTCTCCGAAGGGTCTCCGCCGACCTCGAAGAGTTTCATCAAATCGTAGTACTGTCCATGGACGTCACCACAGACGGTGATGGGAGCATCCATTTCCAACAGATTGGGCTCCGACCTGAGGATATCGGAACCGGCTTTGATGATCCATAGGGCCTGTTCCTCGGTAAGACGACCTTCGCGATAGAAATGCTGCTTGAGGTACTGGAGATTGGGTTTCGAAGGGTCTTCGGGGGACCAAAACATGTCATCGGGAGGGGTGCTTAGAGCTGGCGCTTGGACCTCTATTATTCTCAGACACAGAGGAAGTTAGCTATATCCGAGCGCAACGGATGGGCAGGGAAGAGGGGCGATCGCTAGGAGGCATTCCGGAGATTAAGTTACCTTTGACAACTCTCTCCAGTGTTGACACCTGTGAGCCATCTTCCATCTGATGCAGAGAAAAATCGATCTCGGGGACGGGCTGCTTGTCCCTCACCGCGCGCGCGAGATTGTTTTCCATCTTGAATATTTAATTCCGACGAGGATTAAATATGTTGAAGACCGGGAAGAGGAGAGCAAGGGGGAGTGTGGAGGAGGAG